>SNQN01007655.1:20367-32445 GCA_008642245.1 Bassia scoparia | reverse complement strand
ACGTAACCGCACGTGAGTGCGTGGGTTAGTGTTGTCGAGTAAGGGGCGTCGCCACCGTGCCTATAAAGTTTTATCAACGCCCGAACGTTTGCCAAATTAATGGCCCACGTTCTGATCCAGTAACCAGTCGGTCCGGGACTTAAGAATCAGATCTATAACCCAATTCGCCCGCATTAGCGCCTCTACTCGTCTCATGCAATTCCATCATCATGTAGGTTTGAATCAACAAACTTACATTTTAGCACCTTAGAGTACTACCCTAAGATTACTACGTAAGTGGGTTTCTATATGCACAGAACTACCTACCTAGAATTGTGACACTTTCGTTAATAAATTACAAACGGTCCTAAAAACGTTGCCATAATATATTGTTTTAAAGTGATTCACAAAATTCGGTTTATTTAGCAAATTATACAAGTAGTACAATCATGACAATGTGAAAATATATCGAAATTCAAAACATATAACAAACCAATCTTACTTCGCGTGGCTCAAGCCCACGCAAAGGACCTCGATGTAGTACCAAGCCGCGCGCCTCGCTATACGCGGGGGTACGGCCCACGTCCTACAGTAATCGGTCGGTAAACCCTTACCTATTGATATTCGGTCGGTAATCTTTGGATTACCGACGATTGTGATTCCGACACCACTTATCGACCGATTTTCGGTCGGTAACCCCTGTTACCGACCGAAAATCGATCGATAAGTGTGGTCGGCCGAAGCCAATTTTCTTGTTGTGAGATCACCATTGCTATTACACCTCACTAGATGACTCCCCGTCTGAAAATCTTTCACAGAAAAACCAAGGATCAAATTCAACAGAAACATTATTGTTAGTCGTGAATTCGCTAATAGAAATTAGATTTTTCACTATTTTGGGAACATGAAGGAAATTTTGGAGAGTGAGAGTATTCTTATGAAGAGAGGAATGACCGTAACCCTTAATCAAAATACTTTTACCATCGCAAACAATAACAAATTTTTTGAATGATTACGTAAATGAATATAAGAAGACAAGGTACCTTTGAAGTGAGTCATATGAGAAGTCGCTCTCAGCCGGGTCATTCAATTACATCGTATACAAGGCTTGATCAATATTCGCCGGCGTATAGGAAGCAGGGGCAGGAAAAGCAGCATAGTAAGCCTAAGCGGGACGAGGTCCAAGCACACCTTGCTGTGACGAGGAGACGGCAGGACGAGGCGCGACCCACGACGAGTGGCCTGACCCTTGTGTTGGGTGCGGATAAGCGGGTGGCACCCAACCGGATTATGACCAGTATGACCACGGAGGGGGCAGCATCCAAGGTTGGGCAGACTGTTGATGGTGAGGCGGTGCAGGAGCCGTATTGCGGTGCTGTTGCGGCTGGTGGTGCTGCCGATTCTAGCCACCCCTATTTCTCCCATTATTGCGTCCCCTGTTATTAGCTTTGCGGCCTCAACCACGGTTGGAACCACTGGGACAGCACTAGGAGAAGACACAACAGGCTGCAGGTGCATGTTAGCCTCCTTGATCACGTGCCTCCACAACAAGGTTAGCCGCATTGGACTGTTGTTCGAGTTCAAGCATCGATCACAACTCATCAAATGGAGGAAGAGGCTTGAGATGTCAAACGGAAGTACGAAACGCTTTATACTCGTCAGAGTGGCCCTTTAAGAGTTGGAGAGCCATACGATTGTCGGAGTCCTTGTCGCCAACGTTCTTCAAACAATCTTCGAAGTATTTAAGCCACGTATAGTATGTAGGATTGAACACCATCGAAATTCTCGAATTTGGTGCCGCTAAACTGCGAATCAAGCGTTAATGCGCGAGCCGATTTTTTATTATGAAAGAAATTTTCAATCCGATGCCACGCATCAATCGCTTCATCATCAGAATCCGAAAATGAGTTGAAGAGATCCTACAAAATTGTACCGAAAATCCATTGACGGACGATGTCATCAAGCCTTTGCCAAGTCGCCTTCTCCGTAGGATCGATCAGTGGCTTTGGATCATTGGATGGGCTTATGTGGTCAATCACTAAGTATGCATGGCAATGAAGCTAATAGAGGGTAAACCAATTCAATTATTGAATTCGGTACCCGCATAATCGAGGACGACAGGAACATGTTGGCGAATATTGTTGACGAAAGTCGTCGGATGATAAGTCGATAAAATATACATTTTATATGTCATATTTAATTGATATTTGTCATATCTTTCTCCATATTTAATTCTTTTAAGCTTTATTCATTATATATTTCGATATTACTCGTCTCGGGTATGTTTGTGTTATTTGTGCTAGGAATTGGCTCAATTTGATAGGAATGAGCGCGGAGCAAATATATGACAAGCTAACTTGATCGTGGATAAACTTATTATGGCGTGACTATATCACGACGCCCCAAAATAAGTTGGATTGAAGTTTGGGACAGCAAAGACCGCAACCTTATTGCAGTGTATGTATTAAGCGTAACGGCAGCCCCATTGCGGTATACCCCATAAGACCGCAATTGATGCGCGGTTTATACTGCCTTCTACGCAATATTTGGTGTATTATGGCCTTTATGGGTTAGTTGTTAATGGGCTTGGCCAATTAATTAATGTACAATTAGTAGGATATAAAAAGGGAAAAAGAATAATTAAATTGGGGGACGCACAGGGGGAAAAAAACGCCACTTGCTGGGAGGCAATATTCGACTAGCCTCGTCCACATGCTGTATGTCTTTGTGCTCATATACTCCTTTCTTTTCCAGAATGAATCAGTTTTATTTATTTTATTTATTTTTGTTTATTGTTTCTTTTTTAATTATTTTAGTTCTTAGATTTGTTTTTTTTATTGTTTGAGTAGATTAATAATCTAGGGTTATGGTAAACCCCAGTCATGATTGATGTTTGATTTGTTTTCCCCCAATTGAATTACCAATTGTTCTTGCTTAATTGATTGTGTTTATGTTAATACTGAATTAGGGATAAATAGTATTGTTATGATTCCACTATCTCTATCACAGCGAGACTTGGGTTTTGACGGATTTGATTATTTCAATTAAGGATATGAAATTTTCCACGGGAGTAGGTAGAACGGATTGTTAGGAAGTTAGGATATTGGGTTTAATGTTTCTAATTTGTATGATTCCACGGGAGTAGGCTTGATTGCAAATTAGGGAAGTCATAAATACTCGAGAGAGGTTTATGGTATTTTATAGGATTACCTTTCCTTTTGAACAAGTGATTAAATTGGGGTAGGAATTTATCATACATAAATCATGCTAGTGGTGATACTTAATCCTAGACCATTTTCTTTATTAGTTTATTTTTATTAGTTCGTAGTTACTCAATCGTCTAAATTTGTTTTACTCAGCTAGTTGTAGTTCATAGCTATCGATAATTAATTGAATCTTCTCTGTGGTATCGACCCAGACTTACCCTACTATATAGTTAGGAGGATTAGTTAGGTTTATTATTACTAGCTATTTTGTGCACGCGATGCGTGCGATGCTAATTTACTTATTACGTCATCTAGTATAATTTAATTAAGAACTCTTAATCAAAAGAAATTATAGAAGATCTCAAGTCTTCAACTAATCCGTATAAAGTTTGATAATTATAAAATTTATGCCTAGGAGAAATTTGAGATTATAACTGTTATTAAAATTCCACAATGTTTTGTTTGAACAAAAACTCGGTAACAAAAACTCGGTAAATTTTTTTGTATTACCTTGCTTTGTTTAAAAAATGATTAATTAAGTGAATATTTGTCAAACATATTCTTCTTCTTTTTTAATGCGCATAATGTTTTTTGATTTGAAAATATTGAATTTCCTTATTAGATGCTTTTAAATTAGAAAGGGATTGAAATTATAATGTTGAATAGGTATTTTTGGTTTTTGTTGGTATAGAAGACTTTTTAAAGGGGATTCCATTGCTCCCACTTGGCTTATACGGAGTATTAGTATTTTGTGCACGCGATACGTGCATACGTATAATTTACAATTCAATGCATGAAAGACAATATTGAAAAATTCATTGTTAGTTCATAATATGGATGACACCCATACTTAAATTGACTACTCATTGAAAAATAATATTTATAGTGTATATATATATATTATATATATAATATATATATATATATATATATAATATATATTATATATATATATAATATATTATATAATTATTATATATATATTATAATATATATATATATATATTATAATATATATATATATATAATATTAATTACCAAGACTTTTTATAGCTGAAAAAGTTAGTAAAACATAACCGAACATGAAAATATTAGGGTAAAAAAATACTATAAATGAAATGATAGATGGAGATGGAGTTTCCATAAGCATAAATAGTAACATTGTAATTACATAATTTATAAAAAGGTACGAGTACATAATTCATTACTACTACACTATAAATTTATAATGTAATATCAAGATGTATATGCACGTGATTCTCATACATTATATATGTTTCGCACTTATGGCTCATTTGAATTTACAATAAAATGAAAGAATATATTGACATTGTAGAAAGCATTGTGCTTTTGAATGTTTAGAATGAAGAGTGATTGTTGTGTTTTATACAGTGGAGTATGCAAGTTATTTGTTTAACCAACCATTATAATAATTCATTATAGTTACATAATTGTGTCCTATTCAAATATGGTTACATTTTGTATCAATTCATGATATAATACATAATTAGTGTCTAAATTCATTATAAATTATATTAGTGTCCAAATTGATTATGTATTAGTGTCTATATTAATTGTCTTTTGATTGATTGACATGTAATTGGAAATTTTTTGACTTTGAGTTGATTGATTTTTTATTTATATTTTTTCAAAACTATATTTAAGTGCTAAGGGTAATATTGTAAGTTTATAGGGGGGACACCATTGCTCCCCCCTTGGCTTATATAATAGAGATCTTTGTTAGGTGCACGACATGCCTCTCAAATTTTGGCGCCGTTGCCGGGGAAGGTAACGTATTAATTTTTGGTTGCTTAGAATTGTAATTAGTTTGAGTGTGTATATACTGTTTTATTTTTTTTCCTTTTAATTAGTGTGTCCAATTCTTGTGCATGATTTGTTTGTCATGGATTCAAATCGTTATAATGGGGAGTATTATCATGATTATTATTATGGTGGTTATGAGTATAATTCTTTGGATTATTATGTTTCGAATTTTGATGCATCTTATTATAATTCTCCTAATTTTTGCATGAATACATATGAATCTTCTCATTTTCGCTATAGTGAGTACAATTATGATCCTCCTCTCCATTGTGATTTTTCAAGATTTTCTCATTCTCAAGAACCGAAGTCTTCTCTCGAGATTGCTCTTGAAAAATATACAGAAAATTTTGAGAGATTTCGTAGATCATCTAAGAATTTAGAAAATATAAATGGTGTGTCGATTGATGGGTCTTTTGAGAATTATTATGACCCCTCCTCCCAAGTTGACTATCAAATTAATTGTCAATCTAAATTGGAGTCATCTATGTCAAATTTAATGCTTACTCTTTTGAACTTTATGAAGAGTCAAAATGAGCAAGATGAGCAAATAAAGACCGAATTGTTGGAATTAGTTGAGGAAACTAAAAAATTACAAAGTGTAGTAGACTATTTACAACAAGTGGTAAATGATTCTTTGATGTATGATGATGACGATGGTTTAAGAGTTGATGGAGAAATTTGTCAAGTGGAGGAAACTTATAATGATGAAGTTGAGAATTTGAATGAAAGTGAGGGAGTAAGTTGTGAGATTGAAGAGTTCATTGTGGAAGAAATTTATGAGGTTGAGAGTGTTAAAGTTAGTGAGTCTTTAGTGTCCAAAACGTTGATTTTTAAGCCTCATGTTCCTTTCTTAAGAAAACTTGACTTCATTCCCTCTTCTTTACCCCTACATCTCTCATCTTTTCTTTGTTCTCCACCATTAACCCATGACGATTTTGTGAACAAGGATACTCGTTTGGATGTAGTTGATGTAAATATGGCTTTTGCTCTTCCAAATGAGTTAGGTAAGATTTCTTTTAGTTTTTCTTATTTTTCTTTTTCTTTTGAGTCTAGTTTTTCTTTTTGTAAATATATTAGTCTTTGATGTCTTGTATATTCTTATTCTATTAATCTCTTATCTATTATTTTGTGAGATGCATGCAGATGCATTTGACAAGCTTCTAAGGTCTTTGATGAGCTATTCTATTGAAACGATTGGAAGCTACTAACAATTTTTCTTTTCTCTTTTTCTTATTTTATACTAACTCTCTGCATTGTAGGTTATCTCCACCACACTTATGGTACATTCTTTCTTCTCAATTTTTTTTAAAATTCAATGTATTAGTTCTTTTTTATTTTTTGTTGCATATAGGAGTTTTAGGAGAGCAACAACATGGACGAGGCTCACGCCTTGTTAGAGACGGCCCGACAATATGCTTAGAGGGTGGTGCATTCCATTCACGTACCTCCTATCGTCCCACATGGACTTGTTTTATGCGAAGTTGACATTAAACTTCTCTTGTTGCTCTTAGGGAGTAGTTGAGTCATATAGCGTTAGTTTCATGTTGCATGAATTTACATCCTGATTTGTGGACGAGTGATTTTCGAAAATAAAATGATTTTCTACTTTTCATGAGTTGATTGGTATTGGATGAGTAATTTAATATGGTGACATAAAATCCTTTTTGATGATATGGTTTGTGGTAAGATGGTTTTGCTTTCTTCTTGTGCGATAAGTACATATTGGAGGCCAGAACCTCGTAAGTCTAATTTCATCATTCCTCCTTCTTGATCATCCCAATTGGGACTTGCATTTTAGCTTCTTGAGATCAATCACTGAATTGTTTGGAAATATGATTGAGGTCTTTCTTATTGATTAGAGCTTTCAGAGTCATCATTAAGATTTTTGTTTTGTTTTTACTTTTCACCATTGCTAGCCTTTTTGAGCCTATTTTTATTACTTTCTTGACAATCTATGCATTACAAGCCTATGGCTTAATTGTAATTCTTTGTTTGGATATGAAAACATGTTGTGAAGGCCCTTGTTCTGAATGTTGAGCTAGTAGAAAGGAGGTTGGTATGAAAAACAAATGAAATTAGCAATGTTGTTGCAAAAAAACAAGGAAAACAATTATGGGATACAAATCATTGAAAAAATCCCATAAAAAAAAGGAGAAATGAAAAAAAAGAAGGCCGAATGTGTTGTGTATCGTTAGAGTTGATAAGGAAGCAATTTGATTTGATTTGTTGTTGGTGTGAAATAATTGTATTTCTAGTTGGAGTTTTTGTGGCATTTACATCTTGTGGTCAGAGATGTCAAGTGTTATTCTCTCAATTAGATTGTTTTTTGTTATAATAATCACCACAATCCCAAATTACATCTTCCCGACTTTATCACCAAAGCCTACCCTTCAAAAGTCCTCTTGATTTCCTATGCAATTTTGGTCCCTTAACGATGGAGGGCGAGATTTTGTGCAAGCCTCGACGAAGGTCATCAAATTGAAGTGAGGTAAGAGCCAATGGTGAGCACCTTTAAGGAAAGTCAAGCTTAAGGAAAAAAGCGGTAAGATTGGTTGACCGTCTAAAAGGTGTCGTGAGATTATTGTTTCATCCATGCTTATTAATTTGTGAGTCTAAAAATAGTTTTTGAACAAAAACGATTTTTAGCTATCAAATAATCACCTGGTCTTCATAATTGGTTTGGATATTCCCTTGGTTTGCTTGGGACAAGCAAATGTCTAGTGTGGGGGAGAGGTACTACTTCATTTAGGTGCATTTTAGTTGCATTTTCATATAGATTAGTGCATTTTAGTTTCATAATCTGCATGTTTTTTTCTTTTGCATCCATGCATTTGGCTTTGTAGGTATGCCTTCTGAAAATCTTCAAGAGACCATACTCGTCTACCAGGGTAGTCTAGGGGTTTAAAGGGCTTGTTGCACATGCTATGTGCAATCGTGATTCCTATAACAGTGCGTATATGATTTATTGCTTTCTTAGATTAGACTTTTTTATTTTTGTTTTGTTTACTCGAGGACGAGTAAAGGTTAAGTGTGGGAGAATTTGATAAGTCGATAAAATACACATTTTATAAGTCATAATTAATTGATATTTCCCATATCTTTCTCCATATTTGATTCTTTTAAGCTTTATTTATTATATATTTCGATATTACTCGTCTCGGGTATGTTTGTGTTATTTGTGCAAGGAATTGGCTCGATTTGATAGGAATGAGCGCGGAGCAAATATATGACAAGCTAGCTTGACGGTGGATAAACTTAATGTGACGTGACTATATCATGACGCCCCAAAATAAGCTGGATTGAAGTTTGCGACAGCAAAAACCGCAACCTTATTGCGGTGTATTGAGCGTAACCACAGCCCCATTGCGGTATACCCCATAAGACCGCAATTGATGCGCAGTTTATACTGCCTTGTACGCAATATTTGGTATATTATGGGTTAGTTGTTAATGGGCTTGGCCAATTAAACAATGTACAATTAGTAGGATATAAAAAGGGAAAAAGAATAATTAAATTGGGGGGACGCACAGGGAAAAAAACGCCACTTGCTGGGAGGTAATATTCGACTAGCCTCGTCCACATGCTGTATGTTTTTGTGCTCATATACTCCTTTCTTTTCAAGAATGAATTAGTTTTATTTATTTTATTTATTTCTGTTTATTGTTTCTTTTTTAATTATTTTAGTTCTTAGATTTGTTTTTTTTTTTTAATGTTTGAGTAGATTAGTAATCTAGGGGGTAAGTTAAACCCTAGTCATGATTGATGTTTGATTTATATTCCCCCAATTGAATTACCAATTATTCTTACTTAATTGATTGTGTTTATGTCAATATTAGATTAGGGATAATTAGTATTGTTATTATTCCACTGTCTCTATCACAACGGGAGTTGGGTTTTCACGGATTTGATTATTTCAATTAAGGACATGAAATTTTGCACGGGTAGGTAGAACGGATTGTTAGAAAGTTAGGGTATTAGGTTTAATGTCTCTAATTTGTATGATTCCACGGGAGTAGGATTGATTGCAGATAGGGAAGTCATATATACTCGGGTGAGGTTTATGATATTTTATAATGTTACCTTCCCTTTTGAACAAGTGCTTAAATTGGGGTAGGAATTTATCTTACATAAATCATAGTAGTGGTAATACTTAATCCTAGACCTTTTTCTTTATTATTTTATTTTTATTGGTCCGTAGTTACTCAATCGTCTAGGTTTGTTTTACTTTGCTAATTATAGTTTATAGCGATCGATAATTAATTGAATCTTCTCCGTGGGATGACCCTGACTTACCCTACTATATAGTTAGGAGGATTAGTTAAGTTTATTATTATCTTTGTTAGGTGCGTGACACACCTCTCACCGGATGGATTTTGGTTTGTTCTGCCATTGAATTCGACTAAGAGGAAGAAGAGAAGAAAAGAGCGGAAGAAGAAGAAGAAGAAGAAGAATAGGTCCAAAGATTAACCTAGACTCGTGATACCATGAAAGAATGATTTGCCGTGAATTATTATTGATAATTAACGCAATATATATACAAGTATAACCTAGGTTAAACTATACAAAGATATGAGAAATATACAAAGATATTCTAGCTAAATAATAAATTAATTTACATAACTAATTAATTTATTAACATTACCCCAAAATCGCCCCCGTTGAACCAATGTTCGATCCAAAACTATTAATATGGGAACTCAACTTCTCACTCTTAAATCACCCACCAAAATTTAGAAGAGATAAGTATACAGATGATTGGATATTGTATATGTTGATTATGATTGAAAAGAAAAAATAAAGGTATAAGGAAAATTAAAATATTGAGGAGAAGAAGAAATAGAAGGAGAAGGAGGAGAAGTGACGAATTGTTGTTGTGCGTGATTTTGTTTAGTAGTTTTAGGTTTTAATTTTCTTTAATTTTTATGAAAGTATCTCATATCTAATAAATAAGATATAAATTATTTTCATAAAATTGTTTAATATAAATAATTAATAAATAAGTAGTATAAAAATACAGGGTGTTACAGTGAAACCTAACTAAATGATCTTCAATAGACTCCGATCCATCGCAAGAGAAAAGAGGATAATACTCAAACATTAAATCCTCAAGGAAAATGATACATCTTGTCAACTCATCCAGGATAAAGATTGCAAGTCCCTCTCCTTAGGTAACCAGCATTATGATCCATAGCCATTTGGATCATCTCCTCCACTTGCCTAAGGAAAGGTTCATTGGGAGCCTGTTCCAAAGGCGCTTGAAAGTTCTGAGCATGACCATGAGGATACTGATTATCAGGGTAGTATATCCCAATATGGATTTTGGTTATATCTAACTCCAGGTTGAAAACCACTAACGTTATTGGAGTTATGTGTTGCTATCACCTGAAATCCACCATAAGCATTACTCTATCCATGTGACCCTTGCCCCCAGCGATTGCTTTGGGGTATATACATTTGGTTTATACTAGCTTGATGATGATAACCATGATTCCCAGTTCGAGGAATGTATAGGGGTTGTGGTTCATGAGTAGCCGGGAATGAATTCTGGGGCATGCATCCACTAGTGGTAGTTTGAAACCTGCTAGTCATATTAGGTACCCCACCATTCCCATAACCGCTAACTCCTGCACTAAGTTTTATTTTGGTGGATGGAACGTTTTCCATTGACGAAGTCAAACGGATTGGGATTGAAGGAAAAAGAACAAAAGAAGGTCTAGGATTATTATTGTTACATCTTGACTCATAACTTGATCTTGGGTCAACTTCTCTCCTCTGACTCCTACCCCCTTTAATTATTGGCATCTTGGAGAGGGATACTCCTCGATACTATGTGAAAGGTTGGAGGGAGATTATATATATTCCATCGAACTTGTTGTTCCAGGATAACCTAAAAGAGTTATTAATTCCCTTATATTGTCAACAGTAATTCCTAACCCATGAGCGGTTAAGATATTCATTTGCCTCTCATTGAGTTGATTACGCTTCTCCACTAAAGGTTCCAATCGGGTAACCACCTTAGTTGTAGTTGTCATAGARAACGCCATGTTTATAGCATTCAACGTATCATTGATATCTAAAATAATCCTATCCACTTGCCTGATAACCGCCTACTAAGGATGAGAACCAAAGTTTTGCAACTCAGTGGTTATCACTCTAGCAATCTCGTGCACCATGCTTGATGCAGATTATTGAATTGTTCCCGATGTTTCTTTTAAATCTTCCAACAACCTTTTGAAAATATCCACATATGGTGTGCATATTGAATTGAATAAGCTATTGACATCAGAAGTATGATCTTTCCCCTATTTAGATGTAAACCGTTTAGTCTTTGCATTTAAGACTCAATTTACTTAAGAGATCAAGATCTGCAACAGATTGATGTTGTGGAATAGTATCTACATCACCAAAATCCTCAGGTGAATTCTTAAGATTTGATTCGATGCGATATCATCTTCTTGATTACCACATCTTCTGGTGGAACGTCTAGGGCCATGGTTGAGAATAACTAATGCAGTACAACCTTCTCTCACTATGTATTACCTAAAACCATCCCTATTCCCACGTCGGGGATGAATTTATACCCATACCGCCCCAATGACCCATCAAACGGCACCCATCTTCGCCCCGACGGGACAGTCTCCTATTAGACCGTCCCGCTACATCCCTAAAGCTATGATCCATAGGGAACTACGCTATGCTATCCTATGCTATGCTAAAGTATGCTAAATTATGCTTGGCTACTAAGCCAAGTACGGCTAAAGGAAAGATAGTAAATGCGAACATAAAGATAAATTTGCTTGATGTGTTGTTGTTGTTGTTGTTGTTGTTGTTGTTGTTGTTGTTCTTTGATCTCCACCATGTCTATTTATAACCTTAAGTTATGAAGATCGTGGGTAGAAGTTGTGGCAGTTTTCTCTTCTAAGGCGTTGCTTGCCTGCTCCTCTTTTGAATTTAAACGCTTCTTTCCCACCAAATTCCCTTGTAAATGCTTAATGGGTCTTTGTTCTTTGGATCGTGTTTAGTGGTTACCTATAGCGTTTTTTCCACGCTAGCTATAGCTCCATATGGC
>SNQN01007655.1:0-11716 GCA_008642245.1 Bassia scoparia | reverse complement strand
TTCAATTAGTACTCGATACTATTTATTTATTTAAAGCTCATTTAGTTATAAAGAGTGAAGGCACAAATTCTCATTTGGCCATGGCAACCAAACTACATGCATATTCAGTGTGGGCGCTACCACCTGAAAACACGAAGGTAAGGGTGAAGAAGCTGATGGACCAACTCCYATCGGAWTTRGGAGGGCCSGAATTCGATCCCCACATCACCGTCGTTAAGGCCGTGACCTTAACCCCGGAGGACGCATTAGAAAGATTCAGATCAGCTTGCAAGGGAGTGACTCCATACAGTATAAATGCAAAGGGTGTCCATTCTGGAACTTGTGTTTCACTTGCATTTGATGCTACTCCTGAGGTAGGGCATCTTTAAATAGTTATGAAATWAACWTTTCCAGTTTTCATTAAAACWTCACTATTTACAAYRAACCGATGAGATCTTGCCTAATGGTAAAGRTCGAGYGTCTCTATACAATAYGTCATAYGTTCAAATCAGTCCAACTTCATTTTAAATTGTATCGTCTTAGCAATTCACTAATTTGWTATTAGTTCTATAATCCATTATCAATCTCTTCGATCATATTCATGTGTGTTAATTTGATTTTATGTGTTTCTTGTATATGCAAAGGTTGTTGCAACTAGTGATCACTGCTGCGGCATCTTTGGATCCAACCGCACCACACGTAAGTTCATATTCAAATAGTATAAGTTATTTCATTTACATGTTTCGATCTTTCGGTCCTCATTGATTCACTAAGTTCAATTTCAGTTTGATTCAATACTTGCTTGTTATTTTAAAATTCAAAGATCTATTTTAAGTTTTTAACAACCAAAATAAGTGAAACATGTATGGTGCCCATACGACAAGTCAAAAAGAAGATTTAATTATCTGAAACGTAAAGATGACATAGGGCCAAAGGCGACATGTTATCCTATCCCCTTGAGTCTTTTACTGTCGGTACACTCCGTGTTTGTGTGGTGCTATGATTTGTTAAAAGCTGAATCCATAGATTAAATTATGTTATGTTTTTTCTTGGTAAGATAGTACTCTTTCGGTTACTACGTTTTACTTGAAATCATTGGCATTATTTATTAAAGGATTTTTTGTCAGAACCCCCCACGACTTATGAAGGTTTTGTCATAAACCCCTTTATTTTTATTTTATTTTACAAAACCCCCACAACTTTGGCAACGTTATAGGTAGCACCCCCATATTGTCTTTTTCGTTAGATTTCTCCGTTAAATCCCTTTAAGGGGGCCCACAACACTCTTAAATGACTGAAATGTCATTTATACACCCATTTAACACCCATTAAACATATGTTGTCCAACAATTTCTTCTTGCCAATTATCTTAATTGTAGTTATCTCCTACTTTATCATTAAACTCAATCAACTCATGATTACTACTGTATATTTTAGATAAATTGAATGAAAATAGTGTCAGTGAGCTTCACTTTGCTTCCCATATTAGTAAATATCACAAAGCAAATAAACAAAAAGCAATTCCATAAACCCCAATTTCAGAAAATTTTCCAAATTCACAAGCCAAACATTTACAAATCACAATTATGAAAATAAACTAATAAATACTGAAAAGCACGCAAACCCCAATTCACAACACCAATATAATACACCCAGAAAGTAAACAAATCCCAGAAAACTCAATTCAGAAAATTCTCAAATTTCACAACCCAGAAATCAAATATGAAAAATAAAGGGTGAGACCTGAAATAAGAGTTGCGAGAAAGAATCAAACGATGAAGATGGTAAGTGGAACCCATAGCATGAACAACAATATAAGAGAAAACGCCATTATTAAAGCCCTCCAATTGAGTGTGATGACAAAGTGATGCCAAATTACAATCAAGAGCACCCTTGTCTCTGATGATTGTTGTTGTTCTGCTGCTCTTGAGGTTGTGCCGTCGCAATTAACATCTTCATTTGATGATGATTGTGTTGTACGTTAAGGGAATAACGCGAATTCATTGATGTTTTTTTTTTGACAAGGTGAATTCGTTGATGTTGTTGAGTAGGATTATTGTTGATGATGATTTTGGTCCGCCATTGATTAGAGTGAATGCGTGAAGAGTGTTGGGGGGAGTTAAATGGGGTATAAAATGACATTTCAGTCGTTTAAGAGTGTTGTGGGGCCCGCTTTAAGGGATTCAACGGAGAAATTTAACGGAAAAGACAATGTGGGGGTGTTACCTATAACGTTGCCAAAGTCGTGGGGGTTTTGTAAAATAAAATAAAAGTAAGGGGGTTTCTGACAAAACCTTCATAAGTCGTGGGGGTTTCTGACAAATAATCATTTATTAAAAGTAAGATATTCAATTGTTTCAAGTAAAGCGTAACAGTAATAAGGTTTTATGTTTTTTCCTCCAATATCTTGCGACTCACATTGTATTTAAGTAATAATTATTAATATCTAAAGTGTAGCAAGGGCAACGATAAACCTTGGTGCATGGTTCATGATGTGTTTGTCGTAACAATTTCACATTAGCTAGGTGGGGGTGCATTGTATTGATTAGCCCTTGTACTAAAAATTAAGTGTAACACTTTGATGTTGATTGAGAATCTCATATAGTATATAACATCTTTCAGGACTTCAATCATCATTTTAAATTTTGGTTGATTTGATCCCTTAATATAGTATTAGAGCCAACATGACACATAGATCATGAGTTTAAATTTCTCCTCCTCTCTTCCAACTTTTTATGTGGAATGTCAGGTATGATGGGATTTACATGTGTTGCGTCCAGATTTCAAATCTAAATGACCTTTTATGTAACGAAGAGTGATATAGTATATAACTTATTAATTACTCGTCATCACTAATCAGTTTAAACATTTGATTGAGTTGATTCACTAAAATAATCTTTTAAAACAAGTTACCTTACTATATTCTACTTTTACAAAAGGTTGAGAAAAATCAATGTAGTTGCTTGTTAGAATTTTCTTCCAAACTAGTTACAAAAAAGTAAAGTACAACTAGTATTGTAGGACATTAAACACATATGTTAATGACTATTTAAAAAGTCATTAATTTATAAAATTATGTAATGAGTGATTTGGTCGTGTCATCGCTTTATTACATGTATATATGAAAGGCCAAATTTGTCCTCGTCCCCTCTCCCTCGATTGTATTTTAGAGTATCAGCCATCCCACCTACTCTCCTTTTATAATATGGCTTGTTCATTTATTGTACTCCATAATTATTTACACAAATAATAATTCTATTTAAATTTTCTATACAAGTTCAATCATTTAATTCCGTTCTATTTACTATAATTGCATGCATTTGCACTTCGTTTAAGTGTTTAAGTTTATTCAAATTTAGATCATGCAAGTCAAAACATAAATGTCACGTACACAAAAAAATTTAGGGTTTTTCTATGAAATACCCCTGAATTTTAGCGTTTTTTACAAAATACAACCAATCTTTTTTCTGTCTACAAAATACAATTGAGTTTTAATACATTCCACAATATAACCTAAATGACTAGTTTTAACTTAACCATGGTTATATTTAATTAAAAAAAATAAACAGAAAAAAATAAAAAAAGGCAACCCTCTCCTCCTACACAACAAGAAAACCAGCGATTACCGACCGTCTGAAACAACCCAAAAACGGTAGGTAAAAATGAGGAAACGGTCGGAAAAAGGTTTACCGACCGTTAACGGTCGGCAATCCTATGGTCGGTAATTAAGGGTTTACCGACCGCTAAACGGTCGGAAAACTATTACCGACCGTACTTACTGACCGTTTATTATAGCAGACGTTGATTTGCGTCCGTCTAAAACCTTGGTGTGATGGGAAAGTATATCAAGACTTTTGTAGGAATAAGATTTCCTTTAGAAGTCTTCTTATAACGATCACTTCCACATACCCTGCACTTGTCTAAGAGAGCGTCCTCCTTCCAAAATAGCATACAACCACTGGGGCATGTGTGTATCTTCTCATGAGGAAGCTCCAAGCCCTTTAGAAGCTTCTTCGTGTCGTAGAAAGTCCTACCCATTTGATTGTCGTTGTTAGGGATCGCTTCGTTTACTAAAGAAGCAAATCCGTCGACACATCTATGTGGTAAGTTGTACTCACACTTCAAGCTAATAATTCTCGCAGCCATCTCTAACACGGACATCTTGCTCCCTTCAAATAAGGGATCTTCGGATGCCTTAAGAAGGTCAAAAAGCTTCTTAGCTTCTTCATTTGGTTCTTCATCGATTGAATTTGTCGTTTCAATCAACGAATGATCCCCAACAGCATCAACAACCATCTCTCGATATGGATTGGATTAAGTAGACGAGGAGGAGCACCCATCGACACGTTCCCTATGACATAGCCAATTAAAGTATCTCGGTGTAAAACCCTTCTTGTACAAATGAACTTTGACCATGTCCGTTTCCATGTAACGCGCGTTCTTACAATGAATACATGGACACCTTATCCTATCACCATCATTGCAAACGGGGTGCTCTTGAGCGAGTTCAACAAACTCATTGACCCCATCGATAAACTCATTCCTAACTTGACCACCATCATCACGCCTATTGTACATCCAATTGCGCTCTTTCCTTTTCATGGTTAACCAAACTACGCAACTAAAAACAAATCAATCAAATAAAACATCTCACTTCGATCATATAAATAAGGAAGTGAGCTTTGGAAATCTTCTTTAGCATAATCGATTACCAACTTCGATATATAATATAAATAAACTATCCAACTTCAATTACACTTTAGTTTTTATAATAATAATAATTAAAACAACCATTTTTTTATAATTTATAATCAAATTAATTTACATTTATTTTTCTCTTACGTATTTATTGCATTACTTATGCTTTCTTCTAGCACTAATATTTCCTAACACCTCCTGAACTCCTCAAGTAGTCAAGTATAAATAGTTCCAACTCTTCTTGACATCATTAATGGGTCAGGGACACATCATTAGACTTAGGAATATACTCCACGATACAACGTCATTAAGCGCATCCTAACTTATAAACAATGTTTTAATCAAGAGACGCTCCAATCATATCATTAGCACATATATTGTTATATAGATAGATTCTCAATTAAATCTTACTATACTATATAGAAAAGACTGAATATAATTACGGTACTGTTAGCAAGCGTCCCCGGACGTTAGTCATGTATCATATATATTTTCTAAATTGATAACATATGTTGAGATGTATTGCAAAATCATGCATCAATCTATGTAATAAATCTTTATTTTAATTTAATTTTTCAACTTTTAAATATTTTATCTAACGTCATAGAATGCTTGTTAGCTTTTGCCGTATAATTAATTTGGAACGCAACCGAGTAACGCTTTGTTCATTATGACAGATGAGTATGGACAAAAATGGATGACTTGACTAATGACACTTTGATATAGTGAAGTGGAGGGTGGGAGAAAAACTAAGAAAAGATAACGATTTCAAGGCTAAGATCGAATATAATGATGATTTACTTAGAAGTAATCGCCTCATACATTACTTCCACCAACTCCCCCACGACTTTAGTTTTTCTCACCAACTCTAATTACATAAGCATGAACAAGTTTATAAGCAAATTTCATCTATTCAAGTTAGGATTTAGTCTAAATTTCAGTAAAACAGGTAAAACTAACATTATCAGCAAATTTCATATCCAAATTAAATTCTCAAGAGAAATCAATGAGCAAGAGGAGCGTGGGGGAGGAGCGTCCGCGTCGTCAGGAGAAGGAGGAGGTTCGTGGCGGCGGCGTCCTTTGCGCTGCTGCTGTTGTTCGCGAACAAAGAAAGGGGAGAACGAAGAAAGGGGAAAAGAGAGTGAACGAAAAGAGGGGAGAAGAGTAGAGGACAACGGCGGCGAAAGGAGGAGAGATTGCGAGGGAGTGGGGTTTGCGAGGGAGTTTAGAGGGGTTTGCGAGGGAAGGAAGTTTGAGAGATTGTGACTTGTGAGAGCACTGAGAACACAACCCTTTGGTCTTCCCTTGTTTTATTTCGGGAAACCAATTTACCGACCGTCGGAGGTCGGTAAATTTAATTCGAAGTCAAGGTCGGTAAATTTAATTCGAAGTAAAAAAAATGACCTACTCACCGACCGTTTAACGGTCGGTCTTACACTTAAACGAACGCTAATTTCAGTCCATTAATTTAAATGATCGGGAAAATTTTGAGAACGGTTGGTAAGTTGCGTCCTACCCTTAAACGGTCGGTAATTGTTAAATTTTCGACCGTTTTAAGGACGGTCGGTAAAATCCGTCGTTAATCACGCGGATTCTTGTTGTGCCACCACCCACCCTCACACCCAAACCACCACTGCCACCCACCACTCGACCCCACCTGAGCCGCGAACCACTCATAACCAACCACACCACCCTTCGAACTCCCACCCCTTCGAACCACCCACGGACCCACCAACCTTCGAACTCTCTCCCCTTCGAACCACACCCAAATACAAACCACCACCCATCGAACCACCTCGCCAGTCACTCGCACAACCAATCCGAGCCAACCACGCACCCAACTTGCACCAATTCCCCTAATTTTGATTTCCCTAAAACCTAGAAATTAGGGTTTTGAATTTTCAAATTAGGGTTTCAATTTCAGGGGGGGTTCGATTGGGTGGGGGTTTTTGGTTCGCGGTGGGTGGGGGGTTCGATGGTGTGGGTGGTGGACTACGAGGGAGGGAGGTGGGTTGCGAGGTGGTCAGTGAGGGAGCTGGGTTAATTAGAGTAGTGGCGGTTTGCGATTTAGAGTGGCCGGTGGCGAGGGTGCTTGTGGGTACGAGGGGTTGCGAGAGTGGTGGTTGGTTACGAGGGTGGTGTTTGGTTGCGGAGGTGGTGTGGTCAGGCGGGTCAAATGGCTGCGTCGGAGGTGTGGTGGCGTGTTAGGTGGGTGGTGGGAAGAGTGGTGGGAGTGGGTTGTGTGAAGGGTGTTTTGTTTTTTCTTTTAATTTTTCTATTTTTAAAAAAAATTGTAGTTAGCCATGTTTGGTTAAAAAATAACCATTTAGGTTATATTGTAGAGAATATCGAACCTCAGGGGCATATTGTAGACCAAAAAAATATTAGATCTATTTTGTAGAAAACGTAAAAACACGGGGGTGTTTCATAGAAAAACTAAAAAATTTACCAAAGACACCATATAACCCTTGTAAATCTCCACTATATTAAGCCTACGTGTCATCTAAAATACTTTCGTATATGATGCATTCACTACCAAGAACAGTGATAGAAAATATATTATATTTATGAACCTCAACCATCAGTTTAAGCTTTTGGTTGAGATTGTTCGGTTAACATGGTATCAGAGCCAGCGTGACACAGAGGTCATGGGTTCGAATCTCTGCTCCCTCTCCCTTCTAAGTAGAATTAAGTCGCAGCGGGTATGAGGGTCCCGTGATGCATCCATTTTTTTTACCGAAAAGGAAAATTAATTAATTTAAACCAAGTAAGTTCATACAACCAAGCCATTTAAGGGGGGAAGAAATTACAACCAGCAGTAGCCATACTCTTACGACAATAGTCTAAGTCAACATTATATGACCTAAAAGCCAAAACAGTATAGGAGGTTGTGTCAAAAGGGTGGTAGTAAGATGCTGCTCCACTAATAGATGTGCTCCCTTCGCCAATCCATCTGCTAGACCATTGCTACCTCTAGCCTTGAACCGCACGTGATACTCCAAGAAATGTTAATTTAGTTCCCTACAATCATTGGCAACATACATGAGCTCAGATTTCATCAAGGTAGAAGCATTCACCAAATGTATCGCCTCCTGACAATCAGAAACAAAGATAACCCAATCTTGTTGTCGTTGACTGGCTAACATCATCATCTCCCTAAGGGCCAAAAGCTCGGCATGCAAAGGGCTTCCAGCATGGGCAGTTCTGGTAAAACCAATTACCCATTCACCATCCTCACTGCGGGCAGCTCCAGCAAGACCACAAGGCTCAAGGTCTTTCCAAGAGGCATCAGAATTGCACTTAATAAAACCAAGGGGGGGTCCAAACGGAAGGGGGCCTGACAGGGCTAGGACTATGAGGAGTAGGAGATAAGGACTGAGGTAAACCCGATCCAACCAAACAAGACAAAGAAAATTTTGCCTGTGACACAGCACCAGCTAGACATGAAGCAGGAGGAACAACCTTATGATCAAAGACCCATCTGTTCCTCCTCTTCCAAAGATGCCAACACAAAAGAGGACCAAGCACTCTCCATTTAACACCTGAAAATTCCTGAGACAACTGAAGCAGACTACAAAGCCTGTGAGAATTAGAAAGGGCATAAACCATATCCGTCTATATTTCAAGCCCAAAGGGCATTCATGTGAAAAACCAAAAAGTTAAATGTTGTGAGCTAATCTAAGGGCCTGTTTACTTCACCTTAATTTCAATTCAGTTCAGTTCAGCTCCATTCAGTTTCTTTGATTTCAGTTAATCTAAACAAACCCTAAATTGAAAGTAAATTGGCAAGAACATGACCTAACTAGATTTAATATCGATTTATTTTACACTTAATTACCTTGCAACATGTTTGACGAATAAACGTTTTTGCAGCTTATAAGCCACACATGAGCCTTCTCTACGCAGACTTAACAGAAGAAGATATGAAGAAAGTTGAGGAGAGGGCTATTGATATGGATGACACCATTGCTGATTTAAGCTTCACAATAAATCGTTTGGCACTTTACATAACTGATGAAGACAAGACTCTTAAGTCCTGGAAAAAGGTCGATGAATATGATCTCCAACCCAATTAACTAATTTAAGCTTTTGTGTATGATTCATAAATAAAAGCTCAGATCACAGAAAAACTTTGTTCATCTACGATGTTAACTACCTATCAATAAGGTTAGAGCTATTTATCAAATAATCGTTAGATATCGAACAATAAAATAGGATTCTAGAGTTACTTGTAAAATGTAATGTCAGTTGAATTATAGCCGACGATATAATTTATGAAGTTATACTATTTCTTTCTACTCTTTCATAGTCCTCTACTACTTATACAAATTAGATATTCCTAATCTACTGCAAATAAGGGAGTTTTGTTACCCTCTGAAAGTTAACCCGAATTTGTTACTTAGCTCATACAAAATAACATAAATGGTATTATCATTTGAATCTCTTTCCTACATAAAAATTATCTATATCAAAAGCCTCATTATTAACTTAAACCCTTTTAGGTAAAGGACAAAAGACGATGCATTACTATGAAGATGTCATTTGACATTAAAATCAAATCCTTGGAATGGTATTAAGTTATCCATGTGCGTAAAATAAGTGTCAAAAGATCATCGGAATTAAAAGGTTAAGTTGATTGTTAAATCATAAGATCAAAATTCATATACTGTACATTTTATCACATTTGGTTGCTCCCTCAAAATACATGTAGATGCAACGCAGCATATATACTTTCAAATTTAGAGCTTATTAATATTCCATGATTGTTGTCACCTTGACTCTAATACTATGTGCGACGAATAGGGAATCTTCTCATCAACTAAAAGTTTAAATCGATAATCAGTGGCGGATGCACATTGTGAGTAGTGGGGTCACTTGACCCCACTTGAAATCCAAAATAGTGGAATTTTTGTTATAAATTTGGGAGATATTGTCAATATTTTCAGCCTAAATTAACTAATTGACCCCATATAAACATATAAAATTTATTTTGACCCCCACTTTATACTATTTCTGGATCCGCCACTGCCGATGATTGAATACCAAGGTTAACTTATGCTCAGTAAGTATACCGATTTATATATGCTAAAATTTGCATTTTCTGGTTTTTAGTTGGATCGAGTTACCCCAAGTTAAAAAGTTAATTTTGTTTGAAGAAGTGACATGTACATTGGCGTCCTATAAGAGGAGTACATATAACATATCACCTACCTATACTTGATAAGATGATTAGGTGATTAACACACGTAATGACAACACGACAACTCCACGTAACACATCAGTTCCACTAGTGGACGAAATAACCCATGTAATATGTCCTGTTTTCCCCTTTAAAAATGTGATCGAAATTATAACTAACGTGCTCGACATAACAATTTTGGTTCTTATCTTTATTATTTATTGTACAGGTGTGCATGTCAAAACATCAGATTCATCTTAATATCTTATAAATTTCTGCTAATCCAAATTAGGAACTCCAACAAAAAAAATAACAGAAGTTATTGTGTACTACGTACTATATACAAGTAGTTTTGTTAAAAATGATGTCAGAAGATCATGTACCTAGCCCTTCCGAGGTGGGTGCGTATGCGGTGTGGGCCGTTCCGTCGAAGGATGCTAGGATCAAGCTAAACAAGCTGATGAATGGCCTGCGATCGGAGTTCGGTGGGCCCGAGTTCGATCCTCACCTAACCGTGGTGGGTCCCATCAACTTAACCGGCAACGATGCACTTGAAAAGTTTCACGCTGCGTGCCGTGGCTTGGAGGCTTACCCTGCTCAAGCTAAAGAAATTTCTTATGGCAACAATTTCTGGCAGTCTGTTTARCTAAAGCTCCAAACCACCTCTGAGGTAAATACTTSCTCCATRTGTGCGCCCACCATTATACTTAGTTATTATTAATTTTGCTGGTTTTTAAAGCATGTATTTTCAGGTTATTCGCACTGGTATATCAGAAAATTTAACATCGGTATACCTAAATTTTTAGATTATTAAAACTATGTCTGAGTTTATGATAAATGTTACGTTAGAAGATACATAAAATTTTGACCACAAATTTCATTTATTGAGGTCTAAAATGACCCCTAATTTTTTTTCCTAGTGCAAATGAGACACAAGGTCACGTACATGACCCCTAAATCTTATTACTCGATAGCTTACTTTTCATATGATTCATTTTTGTTAATTTTCTTTCGGATTTCAAATGTAACTAGAGAACAAATATATTACAATTATAGCTATAATTATTTCCCTTTTAATATTATTWCTTCCTTCATAATCATTTATAGGTAACAAACTAACAAAGTAATATTTTATATGAATCAAATAATATCTTTTTGTTTCACAAAATTGGTTACGGACGAAGTATAACACTTAGTAGTTGCTATTAGGGCTGTCAATTTGGTTATCAAGCTGATTATTGAACTGAAATAACTGAATATTTAACTGAATTAACTGAACTAAAATAAACTGTAACTGAATTTAACTGAACTGTATCAAACTGAAACTGAATTGAACTGAGAATATAAAACTGAAACTGAACTGAACAAACTGAAACAGAAATTAACCGTTTGAAAACTGAAATTAACTATTAACATAAAACTGAAACTAAAATGAACTGAACTGAGATTAACCGAAACTGAGACTAACTAAACTGAGATTAACTGAAACTGAATGTAACTGAACTGAAACTGTAATCAACTGAACCAAAATAAACCGAACCCGAACTTAACCGAAATGCAATCAATTGAACTCAAATAAACTTAACCGAAATAAACTGAAACTAAAATTAATTGAAACGAAACTGAAATCAACTGAAATTGAAATTAAACTGAAATAAACTAGATAATTAAATAAACAAACTATTTGAATCTTAATAAATTAATTTCAACGATTAATTATCTTCTATGTACTGTAKAAATTAATTTGTAAAAGTTATGGATCAATAGACTACTTTGATGACATGACATTAGCTTTCCCTCCAATGTTAAAAGCATTTTCCCTCCAACTTTCTAAAGGCATTTGCATAAATAGGCATGGAT
>SNQN01007654.1:8572-23544 GCA_008642245.1 Bassia scoparia | reverse complement strand
AGATCATCCAAAGATATCATGGTGTCTCCGGTCTTGTTCACTTCTTCCTCTAGTGAAGGGCCTTGAATTGTTGCGATGTTGAGAGAGTCTATGGGTTGTGCAACCATTGTGGGAGTGATGAAGACAGAGGGATCTAAGGTAATCTCCCCTCTTCGAGCACSAGTACTCTCAACAAACTTGTCTRAGTCTTTGGCTTATTAGCCCCAGGAGGGAGAGGAAGCCTGCCATCGTCAATCATGTCTTGCAAATAATCCTTAAGGGAGATGCAATCCTCAAGGTCATGGCCATTGCCACGGTGATACTTGCAGTTTTTGTTCGAATCCCATCTTGCGGACCTTTTCTCGACAAGAGGATCAGAGATAGRCCCAATTGGGGAGATTAAGCSTTGACTGGAGAGCCTCTCAAACGCCTGCGTTTGAGTCATCCCTAGCGAAGTGTACGTGCGCCTACGGCGGAAGCGTGGCCTACCACCATTGCCATTGCCATTGCCATTGCCATTGTTATTGCCATTGTTGTTATTGTTGTTGTTGTTGTTGTTGTTGCCATAGTTGCTAGGAATTTCAACGACATTGATCCTTGATACACCCTTAGAGTTAGATGCATCATTCTTTTTGTTGTAGGTCCCTTTGTTCTTAGAGTTTTCTTTGATAAGGTTGTCCTCAATCTAAATGTCGATGCAGTAGACCTTGTCAAAAGTTCCCAAATCTAGGTCCCAAAGGTGATTGCGGTATTTCAGGAGCAAGTTATTGATGAAGATTTTCACCAACTTCATTTCTGAAGGGGGATTCACCATTTGAGCAACCACTTCCTTCCAACGAGCAAGGTAAGCGGTAAATCCTTCCTTTTCATCTTTCTTGATGATTTCAAGTTCCCTAAGAGAGGTGAAAACCTGGATGTTGCTGTGGTATTGCGTCATGAACGCCTGAGTGATGTCATCCCAAGTGGCAACGTCCTTGTGACATATGACATGGGAAAAGAACCACTTTTGACAAATTTAATCGAGTGACATGGGAAAAACCTTAGGGAATAAAGCTGCATCAATTCCTTTGATAGCCATGGTGGGCCTAAACCCCTTGAGGTGGAATCTAGGATCATCAGTTGGCTCAAACTTTGGCAAGTCCGCAGTGGAGAAT
Organism: Bassia scoparia; assembly: GCA_008642245.1. Classification (NCBI taxonomy): domain Eukaryota; kingdom Viridiplantae; phylum Streptophyta; class Magnoliopsida; order Caryophyllales; family Amaranthaceae; genus Bassia; species Bassia scoparia. The sequence continues at coordinate 22,411 of SNQN01007654.1, read as the reverse complement.
TTCTTGGGGATCTTAGCTGAAATGTCCTCGAGTTCTGGTGTCTTAAAGTAGGCATTCTTGTTGGTTGCCTTTAGGACCAGCTTTTCGAGGTTTTTAAGAGTGACCTGGGATGACTTAGCTTGCTCTAGTRAACCAAGCTTGGCTTGCAAGGAGTCRCTGGTGGCTTGCATCTAGTCTATGGTGTCGTTTTCTTCTCCCACTGAATGAGGTGTGGATTGTCCTATGTCTTCGGTGTATGTCTGTYGTGCTAGTGAGATCCTAKATTTCGGAATGGGMTTCCGAGTAGTCCGACCCTTTTTGAGTTTCTCAAGTGACCGGTTGCTCACCCGGAACCAATCGAGCTCCGTGTTTTCGAACCCAAACCGACGGTGTGTTCGAGCTCATCCCTATCCTGTTTGCACATGGACCAAAAGTTTCATGTCGAATCAACGTGTGATGCAATGCATGTCTTAGGGGTGATCATTCCCTTGCCTATTGACTGACTCAAAATTGTCAAAGTGCATGAACGTCGGAAATTTTCCTGTCGTCTTTTATTTTTCATTTTTCACTTTTTTTTTGTCACCATTTTTTTTCGTTATTTTTTTTTATTTTTGTGTCTTTTTTTTTACTCTTTTTCGAAAAGGCAAAGTAGAAAGGTCCGACGTCCGTTTATAATTGTATGACTCCACAAAAACCTAAAACCTAATGATTCTAGTTTACAACCACTTCGACATTACGACGCCTAAGGAATGATCATCTTGCTATATGAGGACAGTTACATGACTCAATGAATTGTTTGTTATGAATGAAAAGCTAAGGTCCTTAGTCTAAAATCACGCATCATGTTATCACGCTAGCATGAACCCTATATGCAAAAGAAAATCAATAGACCATCCCCATAGATCAATGCATGTTATCGACAGTCAGTCCGTGTGTCTCGAAGAGATGTCCCATGATCGTAAGCTTAAAACACTCTTAACACATCCACCCTTGATTTGCAAAGAGGTCAAACCATACGTTTTTTAGTACACACAGGCACCGCGTCATGTGCAGGATGGCATCAAGCTTAAAGTTGTATTACCGTAAGTAGGCACCCACCCCAATCTAACGAGCCCCCCCCCCCCCCCCCGGGCTATGCTCAATAATGTAACACACTATATATGAGATGGCATGCCGAGGAAATGGAAAACAGCAACGACCTAATTCCAGTTAAGCAGAGCTGAATTGTGTGCCTGATATCCTTGGAGTGGTTATATACTCGAAACATGAGTAGAAATGTCGCCACACCTTTGAAGCTCGGAAACCCGTTTTAAGCCTGCTAAATGCAAAAAGCAATGCAAAGACTCCATGTCTGTAGGGTGCACAAGTCTAGATTAGGACAGCTATAGTGAATGGTTATAGCACCCCTATCGCATCTAGAGGCCCTTATCAAGCTTATTGCACGTTCGTTTCAGAAAACAACAACAAACAGGTTGCGTCTTTAAACCACTAAGCATGCACAATACTATGCGGGTGCTTTAAAAATACTATGCAATATGCATCTAGTTGTATGCATGTTGTAATTTATTGCAGGGCCTAATGTCGGTTGTCCATAGTTATCTATTAGGGGCGTGAAACACGAGATTTGCAAGTCTTTGTTAAAGACATTATGGTGAGACAAGTGCCAACACTCAGTACGAAATGAAAGTTTGCCTAATGCTTTTAATTTAATTGTTCAAATCGTCTGTATCAAATAACTGCAAATACGTAGAAAGCGAATTTTCTAAACAGGCATCACATAAGGTTAAAATTGAAGAAGTTGGCCTCCAACTACCTCGAAACGGCGCGGTGACAAAGACATGCATCGGGACCCTTAGAACTTTTGCTCAAACCTTAGAACCTGAAAACCTCTCGATCTATCGCAAAAAGACCTTGAAGATGCTTTATGTGTGAATGTGTTGAGATGTTTTGTGGAGAGTACAAGAACACATGAGAAGGTCATCAAGCCAAAAGTTCTGAAGAAAGGGACGGCTCCCCTATTATAGCAAGTGTCGAAATCGGCCAAAAAACATGAAGTTTTTGGCCTCAATTTACGGCCAAATTTGAATTAATATATGGCAAAAAACCTGGGCGCAAATAGTGCCCAGTACTTACCTGATTTCCATTGTTCCTCGTATTAGCGTAACGATGTAAAATCATATATAATTCATACGTATTTATACGATGTAAATTTGATAATTAATTGCGAAGTGTGTCGATTTTATTCATTTCGAATTTTACCTCGAATAACCGATTTTAAGAAATATAAGTAGTATAATCATATAAAAGATATACGCGATTTGATACATCATATTGTTACATTATCATTAGGCTAATTACCACGAATGGTCCAGATTTATCGACATCTCGGACGCGTTCGTCCGACGCGAAAACCATGGGATGGCCCGCTATCTGATTTTCGTTTTCTTAAGAATCATAATAAAACATAAATGGAAAAAATTCATGAAAAAATATTTAACTAGAAATAGGTTTTTTGTTTTGCTACATGGAATTTTTAAGTGGTAAATACCTGGAATCAGGGTCAGTTTTGTAAGACTGTTCTTAAGCCGTTAGGGTCCGCTCTCTCAATGACTTGTTTGTTGCGAGCAGCGTGTCTTATCTTGAGTTTTATAGTAGGACAATTATCTATCCTACACTATGAATCCGAAAGTATTAATGAAGAAGCTATTATCATCCCCACTGCTTACCCGCTTTAAATAGGCAAAGCCACGCAGAATGCAGACCCACACATTTCCCTTTAGCCACCTTGACCACCAAAATTGCGTACTCGCGCACATAATCCATACATGGCCCATGCATTTCTGGGATGTCTGAAATTCTACCCTGCACTGATTGCGTGACTCGAGCTATCAACTCCCTTGTTTCACACACACCTGCAACCAGCTTCTACCTTACTTTYTACCATCTCCACACTTCAACCTTTCAATCTCCCGCTTGGAGATCGGTCGAAAGAGATACAAAAGCACAACCAAACATGAAAAAACCATCATGTTCCAAATATCAACAACAATAAGCAACCATAGCATAAACATCTCAAACAATTAATGAATAGGACCATTTGAGGTTCGACAAAACCTTAATTTCTCACTAARCAGATTCTTAATTTCTTATCGTAATGATATCGCCGCTTAATGTGTTTGGTCTGATTGTGATATAAAGGATTCTTAGCAAGTTGCAACGCGCTTTGTCTATCACTATACAACACACATCCATTTCGTTGATAGCCCATCTCATCAAGGAATGCAATCAACCATTCAACATCCTTGCCTGCCTCGGACATAGCCACATACTCAGCTTCATTCGTAGACATGGAGACACACTTCTGCAGCTTGCTCAACTAACTAATGGCCATCCTTCCAATAGTAAACACATACCCCGAAGTGCTTTTATTTGAATTATAGAAGCCCCCAAAATAAGCATCAATAAAACCTTTAAGAACAACCACATTCCTCCTATATCAAAGAACGATACCTAAAGTAGCCTTGAGGTACCTCAAGAGCCATTTCACAACTTCCCCATGCTTCTCACCCGAATTTGACATGAATCTTCTTACAACTCCCACTGCTTGTCCAATGTTGGGTCTCGTGCATACCATAGCATACGTCATGCTACCAACGGCCAAAGAATAAAGAAAAGTGGCCATCCTTCTTTTTCTTCCTTTGTCTTGGGCAATCCTCCTTGCTCAATTTGACATCAACCATGTTGAAATGTCAGAGCACCTTCTAGACATATTCTTCTGGAGACAACCTCAAAGTACCCAGTGAAAAGTCTCTAGAAATACGCATACCAAGTATTTTCTTAGCCTCACCCAAWCCTTTCATTTCATATCTCAAAGACAATTTTCCTTTTAAGTCATTGATCAAATCCATGTTGGTATATAACAACCCAATAATACTCCCTTTTCTTGTGAAATATTTAATACAATATATAGTGAACCATTGACATGCTATAGCCACGTGTTMAAAAATTAAGGCTAGAACAATATTTTGCAACGGAAAACCAAAATAAGAAATACTTCAACCAAAATGTAAAACTCCGAAATTAACTCGATTATTACTTCAATCAACAAGTTCGAACCATTCAGGGCACATACTTGCAACTAAAGATTAAATTCCTTTTTAAAACATAAAATATAAAAATCGTTTCAAAAATTCTACGACTTGAAATAAACAATCGAAAGAACTGCTGACACCTGTTGATTATCGTTATTTTATATTGTGAAAGGTTTATATATCTATTTATTCGAGAGAGTGGAGAAGGCGCAACTCTATGTTCGATCTGAATAGTGGCATCGAAATCGGAGCGATGGGTTTTGTTCTTGCCCGGAGTGTGTGTTAGTTTCAATCGGTAGCAATTTTTAAACCGATTTTTTATTTTATGTTTTAAAAAAGAATTAATCTGTAGCTTGCAAGTATGTGATCGCTCTGGAACATCTGGTTTTCCCGAACATTGACTTAAGACACTATATTTGCAAAAGAGATCTGGATAAGACTCAATTCGATGCATGTGCTGGCCAAAGTCCTAAAAGTATTATTCCCGGATAGAAGAAATTCCTTACATTTGTGAGCGTCTGAAAAGCGAAGTTTACTTTTCTATTTTGGTTTCAGTATATGAGAGAACCAAAATTAATAGTAATTCTTGACGCCCCCTTAACTATTTTTGTGAAACACGTGGCCGGTTTTATAGTCATGCCAAATGGATTATCCTACATACTAATTCAAATGAATGCTGTGCTATGTAAATTTGTTCCACCCAAATAAAGGATTCTGACATGTGTAAAGTAATTACTTTAACTCGTTGTTATAATGCAATAATCATTACCTATACGACCGATATTAGATCAATGAATCCCTTGATACAGGAAAGAAATATTCGTCTTATATTGCAAAGATCTAAGAGAGAAGCTATTGTACGGATATCTGGAGGTGGGCTAAAGAATAATACTGATTGGTTTAGGTCCCTTTATATTTCTAGAGAAACTTTTACAGCGTACTTGTTTGTCTAATTCTGTTGATTCAGATTGCTTTATATGCATGGTCCTTGTATTGGTGTTAAATCTTTGACTTTGAGGGTTGTCCTTCCCAACGAAATGTTACATATTAATATGTCTTTAGGATCGATGGTCATCTTATCCATAGATTTAACATGTTTTGATGATGTTCAATAGTTGAGACAATTAGAGAGGTGAGGTCTTCCCCATGACCAAAAAGACGCAGTAATAGCAACACAAGGCAATTGGCTACGCATTAATTTATCTCTAACCTAAGCCATATTGGGAGCATACTGCATGCTATGGTATGCACGAGATCCAACATTGGGACAAGAGTTGGGAGTTGTAAGGCATCATGTCAAAATATTCGCAGAGGCAGTGAGAGACGTGAGGCGACAAAACTGTTGGTAAAGAATGGCTTGAAGTCAACGAGGCATTAAAGCAGGGTACTCCGGCAGAAGGGCTTCAACATTACTGATGGTTGTCTTATATCTATCAATAGTTGAAGGGAATTAGGCTTTTTATTAAATCGGTCACAGATATGATTGATATGTCCATAAACTAGTTTGGGTGGTTTATGCTATAATTCTAGAATTATATAAAGTCATCTTTCGTGTACGTTTGGGAATTATTTTGTGTTTACTAATTGGGGGAGTGGCCGATTAAGTTGAGTGATATGAAAATGCACAAGAGTAAAGAACACGAAAAGTGTTAAGTTTAGTTCGTGCACAATCTTGTCTCATCCACCACAATTGTAAAAGCTTCTGGAGGATATGAACTAAGGGTAGGGCAATACATGTCTCCCGTGACAGCACTTGTGGGCAAGGATGGATGGTTTGATGCGCCATATCTACATAATGAGAATAGGAGACTGGCTACCGCTAATATCTGCTAACTCCAAAATGGTTATGTTGTGTGCTAAGGAACCTCTCCTTAGACTAAACAGAATAACTTAGTGAAGTGGGACAAATCGACGTCTATCCGCGCATATACATCTTGAAGTAAGGAAATCCTTTATATCACAACGACCAAACACATTAACATGGCGATTATCCCTTACCTCAGAATACAAATTAAGGGAATCCTGATTATATGATATGAGCAAAATCGAACTCAAATGGTTTTTGTATGTCGATACACTGCCTATTAATAGTCCGCGGAATACTACTTCCATTTACAGATCTGCTATTGAACGATGACTTACAGCCCATCCCTATTAAGATCTAGTCTTTCTGAGTTGTTTAGATTTGATAACTTTGGCGAAACCCCTCATAGATATTCTTATATTACAATATGCTCTTCATATTTGTGAGCTCTATATGACTCAACTCCGTCTGAATTGCGGAAAAAAACACAGATTCGACTCCAAACCGGAGGCGACTAGCAATGTGTAAAACAGGATTGATACCTCATGATTAATTTTGATCAGGAGGATCGGTAATAAATAAAAGCTTGATAGGTTTAGAAATAGTGGTTTTTCGACTTCAATCAAAAGTGTATAGCGTTGTGTATAAGCTTGAGAACAATTGAGGGACAATTTAAAATCAACTCGAGAGTCTCACTGTCTTCAAATCCATTTTGCCTGCTAGTTAACTAGAATAGAATCAGAAAAATAAACTAGCGTGAATTAAATGTGGAAATATCTCAGATCCCTCACATAACCCCCAGGGACTTAAGTCCATGGCTCCATGATAAATCTGGATATTGTCACAGACATGAGGTCTCCACAGCATTATGGGTGATGATTACTAGGCTAAACAGCCCGTTCATTAAGCACCATCAGAAGGTCAGTACTTTCAAAAGGAGCAAATGTGCGTTGAATAGAATCAGTGCTATCTATACAATAAGACATAACACACTGAATGATATGAAGAACTAAGCAGCCAACTATTCAGCTCATTACAAGAACGGCGTTACCAAGATAACATCGATGATTGCGCGAGGAACTTATCAATAATTACGTCCTAACATGCTTGACTCTACAAATTTGCTACTTTCGTCATTCCACGTACCGTACAGATAATTAATCATTTACGGTCCCCCTTGTTAGCTCTCACAACAATACCATAAATCACAAATCCAACAGTTATACCGACCCTTTTCTGCATATATCTCAACAATTCAAGATCAAATCAACTCAAAAAGAACGCTATGGGCCCTAACCCAGGCTCTCACACAGATCACGGCGCTTACCACCATACTGCCATGGAACACGTACTCAATCAAGGATCTATTCGTGTCCTTAATTGAACCAACCTATGCCGTACAAAACTCTTTAGAAAACTCCTTATCTTCAAGCCACCACGAACACCCCCTATTTATTAAACTACACTATTTTCCTCACCACTTTTTTTAACCCATTTAATACTGTTCTCAAATATATATTATAATTCTCTTAAGCAAAAACGCCTCCAATAATCTGATCTGTAGAGTATTCTCCGCATAGCATTTATGACGGAGACCATACTCATCCTTCAGGTCGTCCTTTCGCCTTCGACAAACATCGAGCGGAGTCATCTCGAGAAACCAAGCCTTATCCGAATGTTACACTGTCATAATTATAGCCTCACCCTCCCGTTAGATTGAATGCCAGCCCAATAGTTTACCCCGATGTAAATTATCTACAAATAGTACAAACTAAATATTTAACCCGTTAAATCCCCAACAAAATTTCCTGACGGTTTGACCTTGGACATCAATAATATATATTCTAACATGATGATTCTGGATCAAGTTTTCTGTTTACTGACTAAATATATTTTCCTGGTCTTTATGACTTCCCTCCCCGTTCGTTTCGAACGACCTTAACTGTCGAATTGGTTGATCTAGAAAAACATATTTATGTGCATCGCTTATCCCCTTATCTAGTCCCGTCTAATAGTATCAAGTCAATAAATCGCCCATTTCAGCTCCATTGGATTTCTGGAATAAGGTTTTGCAAGTATCATATTATGATTTTTGATCGATCAGCAACTCTCAGCTGCGCTTCTTGACTTTTAAAAGCTCAATTGGATACATTCTATCCACCTATACTTTAATATAGATACGTATTCATGATATATATACAATCGCTATCACAGCTATCGAGGCCCACAAACGCAAAATCCAGGGTAAGTACTGGCAATTATACTCCGTAAGTTCGGCGCCACGCAGTCTATATTTGCCAAAATTATTCCTAGACCCTATTCTTGTATTTTGAGACACATCAGAAATTTGGACTATACAAATTATGCCAAAGGACCATAACGACACTCTCAATCAGTTATAGGCTTCGGCAAACGGCCGTAAAAACTGATGTCCCGCATCACAACTTACATATGGCCTTTGTAATATAACAATAGGGTGCGTAAAGATGCCTTGGCTTCTCTTCCATTCACAATATCCTTAGCGACTCAATATTGGCTAATTAAATGATAAAACATAAACTCTCGATTTCTATTATTTATTGAGAGGAAGGACTCAAAATTGAAACTCCCAAACTTCATCTAAACTACAAGATTTAACCACCCTACTCTCACAAAGCACAATTAAGCACACAAAAAAAAAACACAATGATCTTCTCTCAACAGGATCCTCTATTTATTGCTAGTAGATCGAGCCGTCTATTCCACAAGCAGATTTCTAACGCGTTACTGAGCCAAAAAATTATTACTTCATAAGAAGGCGTTCAAACAGTTTAAAGGAATATGGTATCTTTTACTCTTTAGCTCACAATGGCCGTGAGGTGGTAATTCATGATTGGGATAGGTTTTTTGAGCCAACTTCTCAATTCATAATAACCCTCTCTTTGTTATAAGCTTTGTATTACGGAAATTCAACTTTCTACACGTAATTTAGCATCTATGACTAAGTGTACTAGGCCACCTGAAAAAATTTTGATTGAAATCTCTTAGAAACAGACTGATAAAACTATGATTTTTCAAAAGTTACAACAACATGAGAAGTCTAGTTCTGGTATTACACATGGGGACCTAACTTTGGAACTTGTCCAGATTCTGACTCAGTACTCGTACGGGAACTTGCTATGGAATCTTGTCGGCAAACATCCCTGGATAAAAAACTGGTCCATTTTGGTTAACAAAAAAAGATCTCTCTCAAATTTAATTTGAGATGATTTGCTACTGTGGAAACGTAATAATTCTGAGAAAAATCTACTGGAATTCTGGACAATTATCCTAGCTGCTATGGCATTGCTCGTGGAGTGATATTTATGAGCATAAAATGTAATCGATCCGAATTGTTCTCGGTTACTAATCAAACTAGGATGCTAAATTGTCTCTATTAGACGATTATTAATCTCTTGTGTTAATCAATACCCAGTGTCTAGAGTGTTTGTACGGAAATTGTCTATAGCGGCGCTTTATTTAGACGACATATAAACTCGCTGAGTGTAGTGTTGAATTTAGTATTAATGGGGATTCAAGACAAGTAACTCAGCCAATAATTAATGGCAGTACAGGTGGTACAACTCATGGTGAGCTTCTAGGTGGAAGAGGTGCTATAACATCCCAGCAAGCTTATTCCACCCTTAGCCATTGTTTTCCACTAAGCCGATGGCAAGACTTAATGTTGTAAATCATGCTCTGGTAAACTCTTTATGTTTGCTGTGGCTAAAGTCCTTCAGACATGGTAGTCTTACTTTGACTCTCTTTGACTTTTATGATGCAATTATAGGCGGAAGGTCTGTATTTCAGAGACGTTTGAAGTGCGGGATATTCGTCTTGCTGAGAAAGTGCATGCCCAAAGAGCGCTTAATGAAGACGGTTACAAGCCATCAATTTGCGGGTGGCCCCCAATTCTCCTGTACCTCCATATGTCGAGCATTAGCAAGCACTTACACGATACATGGTGATAGCTCAGCACACAACCCGCGTATACGATTCGCGCTTTATTCGCTCGTGCGTGATCTGTTTACAGCTGTGAACTTATGTAGTGTCTTTAGCCTGTTGTGTATTAATACTCCTTACTGCTTTAGTTAAGGTTTTATTTGGCATCTGAGTTTGCTCCATTTTTCTAAGCTGTGAGTTACACTTTCTATTCTATATCTTCTCATATAAGTAGTGTTGTAATTAGTGTACCGGTAACTTTGTAACTATAGACTTCCAATCGTTGGTGGGATCGAAAATATTCCACCTGTGTGTTGGCCGGTGACTGCGTTTAAGATTTGGGGCTGGATACTTAGATTGCACTACCTACCCGAGTATTAGCGGTCCATATACTCTATATTGCTTCGGATGTACCGTTTAAAGTGTACCCCACCTCTTTCATACTACGCGTACCTTAGGATACTGACAAGTGAGTGCTGTTTTGTCTACAAGCCCGAATTATAATTGGTTTTTTTATGACGCTTCACTATTATAGCCAAGTTTGTACCTCACTACAGTAGCACAATCATCTTCAGGGATATAAGTTTTACAAACGGAACTTTGTGTTAATGTCTTAACACTTCTGATGAGGGGTGACTCGCATTTGGACATTTATGCCTCACGGTTATTCTGGTAAGCCTAAGTGTCTTTCCGTCTCAAAGCATTAGACCTCATGTATTCGATATGGGTATTGAGTTATCGATTGTGCTAGTTTGTGCTAGGTTATAGGGAGATCCTTCTCCCTATGCCGACTTCAGTTTGTTAATTTGTTGGCTGTAGGTGTGTAAGCATGATGCGAGTTTGGTACCCTTTATACACTAAGGCACATTATGTGAGCCCCTCTCCTTCTACATCATACCAAACAATGTTCAGTTGAGTCATGAAAAGTGATGGTCAGCTGTACTACCTTGAGTATAATATATCGCCATACAGAGTATAGAGATCAGTTCTCTGTATAGAGGTTCCTCCTCTAATTAACTTTGTCCTCACATCAGTTGTGTGGTTTGTGTTTCATATAGTAGTTCTCAGTAATACCGTATGATACTACGGAGTTTTTGGGCTGGTACCATTTACTTATCAACATATTTGATGAACTACGTTACGTTTCGGGATACCCTCTACTAATTCATGTTCTTCCTCTTCCGTGGACATATTGACGCAGTTCAAAAAAGTAGAAAGGGAAAACACCATTTTCATAATATAAAAAATATTCTCAAATAAACCGAAGGAACAAGAACAATCGATGGACAGAGAAACAAATGTGCGAAAATCAATAGAAAAAAACACACCAGAGCGACCTTGAAGACGGCCTGATAAGAGACTTATCTCCCGTACGTTCATGCCACTCTTATTTTGACGAATTTATTTGTTGAAGATACTAGCTAACCATTATCAATTGATATAGGACTTAGCTCGCCCTCGAGATGTGCATACACCCCGAAGACCTAGTATCATTGCCATCTGAACACGTTGATTCGAGACAATAGAAAAGACTGTGTATAGGATGAACTTAGATCCTCCTCCACTAGGAGAGAAAGACTTCGGCAAAAGCAGCTTAAAATGTAGAGGAGGCATTTCCGAGTCGCTCTTCTGAATGACAAACTCTTGATACCGGTACAAGAGGTTATTGGTAGGTTCGGTGGATGAAGCCAGTACGCCTGATAGCATCGGTATATTGGGAGGTCTATTCTTCACCGAGGACATACAATGAAGGACCAGGTAGCCATAGAAAGTACAAAGATTGCCCCAGCGAATGCTCCATATGAGAGGCTAATCTCCAGTAAAGGTCGGAGACTACTCTGTATGCTTACTTAGGAGACCGAAAACATAGAGTGATCTCAGGCTTACCGAACGAAGCCCTTCAAAGAGCGTAATGAGCTATCCCCGTTATATGCAAACCATGGTGAGATTCAAAGATCTCGCAACAGACACACAAAGTGTAGAATTCAGAGTGGATCGATGAATGTTGAATATCCTCTTAACACGACACCAACTAGGCACATAAGACAAGACAAATCATATGCTACACCCGTGGGCGAGACGTCCTTGCAAAGCCAAGCTGTGGTTCACTATAGAGCAAGCTAAGTCTCCCAGGTCACTCTTAAAAGTAACTCCCTCGATGAAAAGCTCGATCACTAAAAGTGGAGAACCCCAGCTAGATGCCTACTTGTATAAGGAGCAGCCACATACAATTACATCGAGTATTTGAGAGGTAAGACACTTTCAGTGCTCAATCCCCTTTGTAAGTGTAAATTCGATCACGATCTCGGAATGAAAAATAGGTAATCTCCAGAAGTTTGAGGCCCAATACGTGTATGATTCTCCTAAATTTGCGCTACGTCAAGTTTGGATGGGTTTGGTAGGTGTCACACCGATGAGCTTATCAAAGGAATAATGATTTGGCGAGGCCTTTATTTCAAGGCTTATATAAGTTTTTATACAAAATCGTCACCTACCTATATCTTGAATATTAGCGTCAAAGACAGAAGTGTTATTGTCTGTGATTCTTCACCATTTGTATTGCACTACAGTACCAGCGGAAGAAGAAGGAAAACATTTTCACCCACACAAAGTGGGGCACGCAAACCCACCGCTTTTCCTGTCACTTGAGAGGGAATACGATCCACTCAGCCGTTCAGTGAGCCCGCTCAATATTCTTAATTGTTTCATAAACCTACACTGCATACACCAAAAAAAACAACAAGACAACCATCCAGGTGTCTAATATCTAGCCATCTCTATGTATGGATGGAAACTTGAATTCATTCGCCTGATTCAAAATGGATAGTGTGAAAGGGGAAAAGACGAGGCCATTTCAATAAATTTACCGACTGATATGCTTTGCTCTTGGACAACTCGAAAGTATGAGGCATGCCTTTGACAATGCTCAAAGATCGGTGAATCCGAGGCCCCTTATCGTTGTAGATGACTCGAGAGTTGAAAAAAAACATTCCTTAATCTCATAGGTGAAACTGTGTCAATGAAGAAGAAGTACCCGCATCACCTTTGGGACCTAGATTGTGGAAGTTTTGACCAGGTCTGAAGTGACACTGAGAGGATCCCTTTAAGAGAATGAGACAAGCCTTATCAAGAAACAGAAGAAGAAACCTCTAGAACACAGGGACCCAGATCCAAAATATCGACAATAAGATCATAATTGCATCGAGCCATAACCTATCGTCAGAAGGTGTGAAATGAAAAGCAAAGAGCGATCAATGTTCCTTTGTCACGTTTGAGAAGGGCCATGCCTAATCACATACTGGAAAGCGGCAGCCTTATTAGTGACGCACCACAACAAAAGCATACAGACCATGTTACATATACATCAAACACAATAATCCAAACAATGGTGGCAGGGTGAATGGAGACTATGATAGACTCAAATAAATTTGTTTGGCAATGCCGTATTGGCCAATTAGGTGGTGGATAGGCACCCTTCCGCCGTTAGCAGCGCCCCGGCCTACAAACTTCCCGTAAAGGGTACAGTTGTATGCTCAAAACGCGCTCTCTAGGATGACGTAAACTTGGTGTGTGAGTAAGCACTCCTTCCAGCCAAGGAATGCCATTTACCTCATCACTCCCAATTTGGGACCATATCTATAGTATATGACTCGTTGTTCCGGTTGGAACTCTGCAAAGTGTCTAGTACTCGCGGCAAGATGGGATCTCGAACAAAACTGGGCCAGTGGTAAATGACCGTTTTTAAGAAACAATTGCAGGTGGATTTTTCTACTTTGGTTCATATCATTTGATGCTCAATTATGTGCATGTTCTGTGTGCTACATGGCCAATTGACCTTGGATGGATTGATCAGTCTCCCTCTTTCAAATGGATATTGCATTTATTTGCAAAGGAGACATAGAGACTCATGGGCGAATCCTGATCGGATGCAGGCTTCCTATCTCCCCGTGCTCTCTGATGGGCCTAAATGAGCCATAGAGGTGTACTCATTATGACAAGATTTTT
>SNQN01007653.1:20572-32463 GCA_008642245.1 Bassia scoparia | reverse complement strand
TTCGCAAGAAAAAAAATTGAAAAAATTGGGAAAGATAAGACGAACAAACTTACTTCGTTCAAATTTGCAATTAAATACTTCAAGATTAAAAAAAACTAGCCAAAAAAAAATTGTGCTATTCGAAAAACAATAAAAAATATCAGATTGTAATCAAGTATTCCGGAAGAAGATTTTTGTTTTTCAACCAAAAAAAAATTTGTTTACCTGATTTAGAAGAAACCCCAAGTCTTTATATCATTGATTTTGGAATTTGAGGAGATTAAATTTATCGGTTTTGGTGATCCAATTTTTTGGAATTTTAAGAAAGTGAAATTTGTTCTTATGAATTTGAATGTTTATGGTTAAGTGGAGCTTGGATTCTATGACGCTTAGGTATAGTGGCCCAAATGGTATGTAAACTTAAGGGTGTTTACACTTTGGGGTGCAACCACACAAGACTTGATTATCATCTTGGTTGTTATATAAATAAATAGATCGGAGTATTTTCAAATTGGGTCAATTACGGGGTTATTTCAAATTTTTCTCAAAAAAAAAAGTAAAAAATGAGAGCTACTCTTCTATCCGTATCTTATTAATTAGCATGTTCTGGAGTTGATGCTTGTATGTTAGTAATTTCACAAGGGTCTAATGTATACAACTATCACTTGCGGATAACTATGTATAGTATTCAATAGATAAAGTTTTTTCTTTAGTATTTAATTATAATGCTCTCAATAAATTGTGAAATAAATGTATATTCAATATTTTTTAATATTATATTGAATTAAATTTCACTCAATCTGTTACTACGAATTTACTGTACTAAAATGAAAATGAAGGATGGTTGCTGAGTTGCATCATTTTTCATAGAATGGCATGTTATTTTAGCTGTGTTTATACTGACATTATATGGTTCTGAAATATAGTAATATTATGAAGCAGAGATTAGGGTTTTGTTAGGAGATTATCCAAGTAGAACCGTGTCTAATGTGGAAGATCAGTTGTTAATTTGTATGTTTTGAAACACTTATATGTTAAGTGTGTAATGAATGGTAAGTGAGAGTACTAACGCATATTTTTCAATTTCTTTAGATCAATGGTGACTTTGCTTTCCTTTATGATAGGGAAGACATGTCTAAGCAGGATGTGACCAGGTCGCAACTGAGCAGAGATGGAACAGCAACTCGAGTCTCCCTTGGAGGGCAGATTGCTATGTGGAAAGTGTTAACCACTACTATTTCTGTCCACCAATGACCGTTTTTGTTTCGATGAGGTAATTGCACTCGTTCGCCGTACATGATGTGCACTATTTTACCCTTTGCGAGTCCACTGCAGTCGTAATTGTCTATGAAAGTATATACAAGAAGAGATCTAAGGTGAAGCATATTTTTTCGAGACATGGGCGCACAGATTAGCTCTCGGTGGATTGCTTATTATAACTTCGAGCGGTTGGTGGATCAATTCTATGAATATACTTTCCTGACTGCACATTTTAAGACGATAATTAGAATTTGCAAAAGTGGGTCATTAAGTATTGGTTGCGGAATCGTTCATATGATTCATCTTTGGATCCTTGAAGGAGTATGGATATCGAAGCAAGTGTCACTTTGACTGTTTCTGGAGTGTCTGGAGACTTGGCTGGATTGTATAGATGATCTTTATTTCGTGAAGGAATTTTTCATGAAAGAACTTTCATTGGATGGGCTAAGTTGTTGTAATTGCGTGCATTGGTTCTGTTATCGGTATATGGTGAAGAATGATTCAAGGAAAATTAGGAGTATCATCGGCAAAGTTGAAGAGTTTATAGTTGGTTCTAAGTCATTGCCAGTTGTGTACCTCACAGCAAAAGCTGTAAGGATGCTTTAAAGTCTGTACTGGATTCAGGGAGTTTTTATCTCGGAGATGTTGTTGATTGTTATGATGTACGGATCGTCGATGAGAAGAATGGGATAAGGTAAGTGGAGTATGTGCGAAATTGCAGACAAGTTTATCTAGATCACCAAGGGCTTATTTGACATCAAGGAGGCGAACAACTAATTCTCTTCTACCTTATCTCCATGAGATTCGGGCTCCTAACTACGGCAGGTGAGTCCGACCAATGGTGCATTGCATTGTGAGTTTCTGTGGCAAAAAGAACTGCTCGAGGATCTTTAATAAGCATTTCGATGATATGCTTTTAGTGCTCACCATTTCTGCATTTCTGGATCCACGTTTCAAAAATGAGTTTTGTATGATATTTGTTTGTGCTGACGAGTCAAGGTGCTACTTTTCTGAAGAGCATTTGCGAGCTTCGTGGCATACACGCGAGATGTGATCATTAAGGAGTATTTGCTGCAGCAATTCCTATTCGAGGATATTATGATTTCTGCAGGAAGAGGAAGACGAGGAAAAACTGAAGAACGCCATGAGGCAAGTCAGGAACGTGGTTATATTATTGGCTCGCTAGAAGCTTCTGATGTTAGTGCAAGAATTTCTGTTTAAGCTCAAATGCGGTCTAACTGTACATTAGGTGCTCATAAGATCTGTATTTAGGTCTCGATTATTGATATGTATCTGAAGAGCTGTTGGCGTGGGAGGAAGATTTCGTGTGTGACAGGATGGGAAGGAAAAACAGCTTTCCTAATACCTCTCAGCTTAATACGAAAATGGCTCCAGTGTGACCACTTGGATATTCCCATGTCTGCTTGCGCTTTCTTAATGAGCGATATACACTGAAACAAAGGGATAGCTGATCGAACATCTGTTGGGCTTGGGAACACCGAACTGCATGAAGCGCTTGAAGTGCACAGGAGCTGAGATAATTTGTAGATACTTAAGATGAGAAGTTCAGTAGGATACAACTAGATAACTATACTAAACTAATCAGCCTTTAGAGTTATTTACTCTTTCATCTTGGTTGACTGACATGTTCTGTAATATAAGTAAATCTTCATTGCTGACTGTAAGTTCATTATCATTGATCCTCTTATTTGCCTTACTTGTTGCAGAATGCTGTTCGCAATAGCAGGTACTCAAACCGATCTTTCAATGGTCATCGTTTTGCATCAATTTCAATATAGCGTTAGAGATACGCATCCACATCTCGTATATGTTTAGGCTATAGAATTAGTATAACTAGGACAAACTATTGACTATTGAGTATATAGATTTGATTGTATTCTTCAGCTTAATTGTATGGTTTTTAATGCAGAACTTAGTCTTGTATGCTTATTTCGATGCTTAATGATTTCGGACTTGGATTTTATTTACAATGCGATTTAATCTGTTTGCTCCTGCTTTTTCAATACGATTTGCCTTGTTATTCGCAATGTTTATTACAGTGGGAATGTTTCAGTTTAGATTGTAAATTATAATGTGCTTGTTATTACTCCTATTATGGCATCCTCATGTTTCTATAATGAATTGGATGTGATCCTGCGTTATTGCGAATTGGGAGACAATGTTGCTAGAATCTTTAGGAGGAATCTTTACGGAAATGAAGATTGGATTACACTGTAGTAAACACTCAATATAGAATTAAAATCATTATGCTCGTATAGTGTAATAAATTTGAGCTCGATATATTAAAATTAATGTTTTTAATTGTTGAGGATGTGCAATGAAAATTATGATGCAAACTAGAGCGGTAACAGATGAAACTCGTTGGGAATATCTCAATCCACTTCGAAATTGTTGTTGCTAAGTGAGTATCACATTGTAAACTATAGTAGGCAATTGCGCATCAGTTTAAGATGTCATCGATAAGAAGAATGAATTTAAAGATGTTGTTTAGGAGTGTAATGGCTTGTGTTTTTAAAGCTTGTTGGCTTTGTGGGATCGTCTGGGAACCTTTTGGATGTGCAACCTAGCTGAGAAGCGCTAGAGATTTCGTGAAGTCAAATGTACCATTGATGGTTTGTAGTAAAAATACTCTAACAACGAAGAACCAATGAGCGATTTATTTAAACCAATTAGGTTTAAAGATAATAAAAGATCAATAAAGGAATCAGAAAGATGTAGAAGGGTGAGCGTTTATGCGAAACTATAGAATGAAAGGAGCCTACAATTAATTATGGTAAAACGGATATGGTGACAGATGAACAACTTGGTTACCATCTTACTAATTAGACCTATATAAAATTATTAATAAGATGTCGCATTCTTTGTTTTATAAAAACTAAAATTTAGGACTCGTACGGGCTTAAGGTCGTGATTCGTTATAACAGCATCAATTTTTTTATCATGGGCAAATGTATCACTATTGCTCATTCTAACAAGGTATATATAGTTAGAGTTTTATATCCCTGTCTCATTAGTATGATCTAATTTTTGAACTTCCACCCTAATTAATTAAACACATCAAGATCGAAACTACAAATAATACAAGAAACTATAAACTTCTTTTGAGGAGAATGCCATCCCGGATTGCTCATCAACACTTAGTTAATATTGTCCATATCCCACAGTGATTTGTTAGACAATCAAACAGTTGTAATTAAAAACCCGAAGGAACGATATGTTTAAACCAAGGACAAACAAATAATATACAGACCGAAAAATAACTTCTTAAGTTAACTACTAATAACTCAAAGAATGTCAATTGATGGGTTTATACCATAGTTACAATTAGAGGTAACACCAAACCGGATTTCAGGACTGTAATTTACGACCAACCGACAATAGTGTTTGGACCCGGAACCTTAGCTCGATCGGGAACGGATCAGGGCACTTCCGTCATACCAGTCTCGTTGTCGCTTCAACAATGAGCAATTAATGGGTTCTACCATTTCGAAGGTAGAAATTCGATATTTGAGTACCACCGCGTCCAGTACTCTGGTTGACCTAGTTCGCGTACACTTTTCAAAAACATAAATGAAACTTCTATATTTTAGTGCAAATTCAATATCAGTAACTATGGTGATGTGTTCAGACTTTTGAATGGTCTCTATTCCGGTACTTTGTTACGTGACTTTTTTCCGATTTGTTCAAAATAACTTTTAGATGACCCCTTTCCATCATCCCATACTATTACTCTCGTTCTCAGCAAAATGGAACAAAAGTTATGTAGTTATCTCATTAAATATATTGGTGCGCTCCGAACTAATTATTCCAGCATGTACGAAAACTAATGTATGTGCCGTTTGATTGAGTAAGAATTAATAATGTTACATGGATAACAAGAACTTTAAGATAATTTATTTACATCCCATAAATTTTCGTTAGCAATATCAACTAATTATGGTTACTCTCATCCTATTCATTGCTTTTTACACACTAAATGAATATCCTTTTTCACTTTGTATTCGAATAATGAACCTATATTGACCTACTGTAATCACTTCAATCTTATTTTTAAGAAATAAGAATATTCATATAGATTAATGAATTGTTTCTTAAATATACTTAAAGTGTAAACTGTTGATTAGTGTAGATATTAAATTTGGCGTTATGAGGTTGTATCAAATCCACACAGAATGTAACACCAATCCAAACCTATGAGACCGCGCCATATACACTGCATTATTTTCAAATTTTTCGAAGAAAACCATGTGCGTTGGCAATTAAGTATGATTTAAGTTGTCACATATCTACGGGTCGTTTAGATTAGTGATTGCCAGAAGCCTACAAACACAGCATTTGTCTGCGGGCCGTGCCACGAACTCCGCTAGTACCTCAGCCCATCGGGCTTGAGGGCGATAGTGCCTCAAACTGCAGCAGCTAAGACCCCGAATGCGGCGAACGTCATAGGTGAAAAACAGTAATCTCTTTTACCCCTACTGTAATACATATTCTTAAACAAAGACAATTAATGCCCAAATTCTCAAACGCGTTCTAACTCTCGACGATCGACCGGGAGACATATGCAAGCTTCCGATCAAGGTCTCAAACAAAAAAAACTACATCTAACCGACTTCGCTCACCTCCACGGTGCTTAGAAGAAATTATACATGACGACTTCCAACTGGTTAATCCGATCCGGTTCCATCGATTTACCTAGATCGGTACTGTACTATACTCCTAATTACAATATACACAAGCAAATTACTTCCACATCTAAGTGTGTCGGCAGGGCGTGCGCATGCACTCTAATGAGTGTATCACCAGCCTCTTGTTATTAACGGAGTAGTGTCCCAAATATACACAGGCGAGGTTCCTCATTATACAAAGGAAACGCCAGCCAGTTTTACGGTTTTAATGAGCCATTAGATGAAATTAATCGGCAGTCAGAAAATAAACTGGTTCATAAGTCTGAGCAGTATCAAAACGTGTGTGTGATGATCACGGGTAGAACGCTTCCGCATATGCCGCTATTACCGATTCTTGATCGCTGCATTCTTAGAGCACGCATTATCATGTAATATTCAACATTTTTAAAAAATTCTAAGTTTAACTTCTTTTCTCAAGCTTTCTCCATTCTCCATTTTCGGTTTCAGGACTTACATCATTTGTTCTGGTAATTTTTTGCAATCTTCTATATATCATTACATTTCTCTGGTGTTTTTTCATCTCTATTGTTGCTCTCGTCTACTTTGAACCTCCTCTTTCTTCTGTTTTAATCATTGTGGTCCAAATTGTAGAATATTATCTCGGATTTTACTCTATCTGGTTTCTTTCTGTTTAACCCTGTATACAAAGAATATGATATTCACGCCAACAAAGAGTCAAACCAATAGGCAGTTGAAGCAAAGGTGCTGGTAAAATGACAACAAAGCTTGTTTCAGCCGATTCTTCTGACGGTTAGTTTTGATAATTATCTTGTAGATTGCCTATATTGATATAGATATTAATATGCTATTGTATGTTTTTCTATAGTATAGGTTTTGAAATTTCGATATTTTGCCTGGATTATTCCTCATCTTCTATATGCGACACTTCATCAGGCTTGTTTAATTGAAGTAGGAGTTTTGTTAGATTATCAATAAGCAGTTTAAAAACTTAATACATTTAAAATTATAGTGAGAATTCTTAGATTTCAGAAAGTAGTTCATACTGCTTATTAGAAAAGTAGTTCTTTGTGACTTAATAAATTAGTTATTACTTTTTTATGCTTTAGTTTTTAGATCTGTCTTTTATTGTGTTGTATTGTTTGCTGTTAATGTTCATCTTTTTTTGTGTATTTTTAATTGTCTGTAGTGGCTTTATATTGATTATAATTCTTCTTTCAAATGTGTTTTATGTCTACTTTTCGTAGATAGTTCATATAGGTTGAAGTTCTAGTTAATCGGTCAGCTATAATGCTAGTAGTATCAATATCCAAAGTACCATGACTAAGTAAGTTACTATTGTAAATATTTTAATAAAAAGCTAGTTCTATAATTACAGAAATCTTTGATTATGTATGTATTGTACAGCTTACTTTTATATCATGAACTACTTATTTCTAGCTTTACATGGACAGCTACTTTTATTTAGTTACTTAGAACTTACTTTTTATCTACATATGAATGAACACTACTTTTCTTTACATTTATTTGAATTAATTTATTTCTTCCAAATGTATTTTTTTAATGCTCTAACTTTATGTTAGTCGTTTTCACATATTGAAGATTAGTAGGTCTAGTGTAATTCATAAAAGGTAGCTTCATATGAAATTCCATGAAGTACTTGTTGTGGATATATAATGTTGGTTATTTCTTGTCATTTAGAAAAGTATTCTTGTATTAGAAATAATAGTTCTAAAGTTATTAGAAAAGTAAGTTGTTAATATGTTAGTAAAATTAGTTTTGATATTTTTATATTAGTTCACATAAGTATATGTGTTCACTTATAGTCACAGTTTCTATAATTTCATAAAAGTTAGTATTCAAAAAAAAGGAGTTTTGACTATATTGGAGATGTGCTTTATTATTTTATAAATGTACTATATGTGTATATCGTAAGTTGATTTATGTTGTAACCGAGTTTCATCTCTTGTGCTTTTACTAAGTTGTTTTTTTCATTTTTTTTGCATTTTTTAGACAGCCTATACAGCATGGATTCTTCTGCATAGGTGAGCAGAGGCTAGATATGATGCCTAGTAAGTCGTGATCATTAAGGTGGGTGACTGATAATGTCAATGATGGATGTAGATTGTGATTTCCTAGATGCTGGCTGAAGCAGAAACTTGGTGTGTGGAATCGAGTGAGCAGAATTCAACTGGATTGTGGACGAATTGCGGTGTGTGATTTTGTATAGAGAAGAAAAGATTAACTGAAGAAGAAGCAATAAGATACTGAAGAAGCAGAAGATATGAAAGAAGAAAAGATATTGAAGAAGCAATCAAGATAGCTGTGTGGAGTTTACTTTGAAGTGAATTGCTGTAGATCCTTCTTTATATACTTATGGAAGATTAATGTTAAATTTACAGACAAAGGCTGACAAAATAATTGTTCTGATAGTGATTGGGTACTTCGTAAATTTGTCAAGGTTATTGAATCTTGATGCTTTAGTTGAATCTCAATTAGGTGGTAGAGGTAGGATAGGACGGTAGGGGATAGGGGGTAGGGGCTAGCGAGCAAAAAGATTTGGGAGGTCGAGTGACAAATTATTGACATTAGATGAGGCCTGAAACGTGTTCTTAAACATCTATCATTCTCAACTCTCAAAAGTCTCTTAGTCTCCGATCTCAATCTCAATCTTTATCACAATCGCCCTATTGGATGGCTTGATGTTGGCTCGATATTACAGGTTCAAAAGATGTTGTGAAGTCTTAGGAAAAGTCAGCAGCTTGTAGCAAGAAATTTGTGATGTGAAGAAGGATGCAAAGTGAATGCATCTCCGACATGATATCAGAGGATATGCTTGCAACATGGTACGTATGTTGGTAATTTAAATTTTATATAATAATAGAAATGTATTGCTCTTATACATAAATAAAGTTATTTTTCGACAAATTTTGAAAAAGTATTCTCCATGTAATTAGGAACTGTTATGTAAATTATTATCTTATTTTTTACATAAATTTTCAAATTACTGTAGAATAATGTAAGTGAAAAGTTAGATTCATATGTATTTGAAAAAGTAGATTGAAAATGATTGTG
Source organism: Bassia scoparia (assembly GCA_008642245.1). Lineage (NCBI taxonomy): Eukaryota > Viridiplantae > Streptophyta > Magnoliopsida > Caryophyllales > Amaranthaceae > Bassia > Bassia scoparia. Next base: position 23,485 of record SNQN01007653.1, on the reverse strand, counting down.
AAAAGTAGTTGAGAATACTTTTGTAAATTGACGGTCAGTCATATGATTTCTGAAAGTGCTAGTTACATCTTAGGCTCTGCAAATAGTGTAGTTGTCATAAATGTCTGCAAAAATAAGTCATATATTCTGAGACCGATTAGTGAATTCAGTCTACTGAAAATATAGTGCTATTATCTCTGAGAAAGTAGTTTATATAATTTTAGATTAAGAATAGGTCTCATACAATCCTGAAAAGTAGTTCATATTGTGCATGAAAAAGTAGTTTTATTACTTGAAAAAGTAAGTTGCCATTTATTATTTTAAAAAGTAGCTTCAGTATACTGACATTCTTAGGAAGTATTCTCCAATTGTCAGAGAAGGAGCTTCATATGTCTTAAAAAAGATGACGTAATTCTATTAATAGCAAAGTGAAGGATTCTGTTTATATCGTCACAATTTAGTTAGTTCATTATTATTGATGAAAATAATCTTATTGCAGAACTAAATAGTTGTCATGTTTTAATTAGTTATATTTTAACTTAGATTCGATGAGATTTAAATTAGATACATTCTATTTTATGTTATTACCTTCGTTTAATATATTACATAACATTTTTGTCTTCTACATTGCCTTTATTTATTATTGTAGGATATGTTCTACGTTGGAATACTGTGATTATAATGATATCCAACATGATGAAAACCTAAAAAAAAAGGCAAAGACAGAAGATCGGCGCACACTTATTTTTCTAGTAGTAATAGTTTTCACGTAATCTTGTAGTGTAGGAGAGAGTCATTTCTCAAATCGAGTGTTAAGTTTTGTATGTTAATGCTCTCTGTACTTCTATTTCCTTGTAGTACTTTTTGAGTAAATTACATTATTTGTTGTATCAGGTTTAAAAAGGTAGTTCTAAATTAATTCAGATAAAAGTAAGATGTTATATAGTCAAATAGAGTAGTTGATCAAAACAAGTGTGAATAAAAAGAGTATTGTATATCATTTTATAGAACAGTACAATTGTCTATTTTTGATTATTCATTACTATCGTGAATTCTCGTTTGGAACCCATAATAGTTCATAAACAAGTATGTTTTCATAATTCAATAAAGCAGTAAGTTCGTATCTATATAAATTCGAAAAGATATCAGTTGTCATAATTTAGCATATTCAGTAGATTGTCTTAATTTATAAAAGTTATATAGATATAATTTTGTCTTTGCGCAGTTCCCTACTGATATATTGGTTTGCTAAACACATATGTGTTAACATGGGTGGATTGTGCGCGTTACAAGTGATGAACTTCAATAAAAGATGCAGTTACATATCATATGGGATTTGGGAGGTGTTAGTTGCTGAAATGATGTAACCTCTCTCTTGAACTAGAGAAAATGATTAAAGGGATTTGTGTATATAAAATAATAATGCGGGAAACAATTGGATTTTTTGCAATTGTTGGAATTATAAAGTAACAAAATCGTAGTTAACTAAATACAATAAAAAAAATTAAGACTGTCAGCATTAGATATTTCGCTGATGTGTTGACATCGTGTATGTTTGGTCTTCTTAATTTCACTCGTTACTTTGGAGAGTCCAAAATGATTGTTGGCGAATAATCGAGAATTAGAGTCGTTATAACAAGATCTGAAGGAAATTGTTGTTTAGGAGATAGGGTGTATTACCAGTCACAATAAGTATTTGATTAATTGTGAATAGCTTAATTTCGAAGTCAAAAACTTAGCAAACTGGTTAGTGTTGTTGTTAATTGCTCCATGCARTTGTTTTTTTRTATAATCTTTTTTTGTCMAAAAAATCTWWAAAAATTGTGGTTTTAATTGGGTAGAGCATTATACAGTGTTTGATGGACTGACAAGGATTTTTGAAGTTGCGAGCTGAAGAAGAGGAAGAGTAAATCAGCAGCATGAGTTTCACCTATTAGATGAGAACTCATGAGTTGTTGTGTACTTGTTAGTAATGCAATTTCCTTGTTGATTGTATTACGGGAGTGTTTGTAGTGTGAATTGAAGACTAACGGACTATAATCAAAACTAAAATTGTTTGGGTCAATAAATCAAAGGGTATCAAGGTTATTTCCAATGTAATTTTAGGATGAAAATAAGAAAGTGGGTCCCACAGACGATAATACTTAACGGTGTTAGAGTTTGAGGATGCAACCTACAACACTCGATACATCTTGAGTGTTATATATAAAATAAAAAAAGATCACGGGAGTTATTTTCAAATTGGGTCAAGTTAATGGGGTTATTTCAAATTTTTCCTAATAAAAAACAATTGAACAAGGATGTCAATGAGCCTAGTGATACCCTAGAAAGAGACAAATACTTCCCAAAAACAACGACTAAAGTTCCACGGCATGAATTGCAACCAAAAAAAATAAAAAATACTCATAATACTCCTGCCTTCAAATTCTGAGGACAACGGAATGCAATACCCAAAATTTTGCTTCTTAAATAATTGATGGGGCACTATAGAACAAGTGTAATCAGCATGAGTTTAAACAGGCCAAGGAAGTAACTCATGGAACCCAAATCAGACAAAGGAAATTCAGACTTAAGTTGATAAATCTGTTCATGAATGCTATCAAAAGAAGTAGCCAAAATAATATATATCATCAACATATAAGAGTAGGTATGTCATATCATTGCCGCAATGATATGTGAAAAGTGAGGTATCACTATAAGCAATCACAAAACCCATCTTTAGGAGAATAGCAAACTGTTGATACCAAGCCCGAGGAGCTTGTTTTAATCCATATCGCACCTTACGGAGAAGGCAAACATGGTTCGGAAAACGCTTGTGAACAAAGCCAGGTGGTTGATACATATAAACAGTTTCCTGCAAATCACCATGAAGGAATGCATTTTTAACATCAAGCTAATGAATAGACCACTTCAGGAATGATAACATTCAACAAA
>SNQN01007652.1:12088-23080 GCA_008642245.1 Bassia scoparia | reverse complement strand
AAGCTAAGCTTTTTCCTTGTTTACTTGATTAGTTGGTTAGGCTTTAAGAAGCAGGTAATGTGGATTAAAGTCAAATGATTAGTGATCGAGTTTGCATTAATAATAAAGCATACTCTTCAATAATTCTCATGATTAATCAGCTTTACTCAACACTACAATTACACTTGAATTGGATGTCTTAYCTGTGGTAAAGGTTGTTGGACTACATCCTTTGCTCAACTGCTACTCTGCTTCTACTACATTGTTAAGACTTGACTAGCAACTCATCATCATCATCATCATCATAATTAATAGATCTAGTTTGCCTACTCCATCCTTTAATTTTGCATGTCGGTTTTTTTAGTTATATACGTATATCAGATTCAATTCTAATTTTTTTTACACTAATTATAGTAACTGATTAAATGAGATAAAGAAATATGTGTTACATATGTCATAGATCGATAAACAATCTCTACTATCATATCGTTGTATTATCTGTTTACATACTAATGTAATCTCATGTGACAATTGACTATGGCAATGAAACGAAAAAAGAGAATTAAGTCGAGTTGTGGTACATAGATTGATAGGATTGTGCATATACATACGTTGAATTGAGTGAGTCTAGTGTACGGTATAGTAGTGCACTAGATAGTAGATAGTAGATAGTAGATACTACAAAAGTTCAAACCATTTTATGGACAATTATTCATGTTAGAGTTGTTCAATATAATAAAAAGTAATCGTATTTGTATTTAATTTGGTATTATGACTTATGAGACAGATTGATATGGGAATCTCACAACATATATATGTTAGCTTATTCAAATAAGAAGGGGCCTCCTAACTTATGCTGAGTGATCAGTGATCACTAACTAACAGCTTTTGAGGCAACATTTTACATAAAATGTTGAAGATTTGTAGTTATATAATTGGACAAAAGAAGCAACTACAATTCCACCTTCTATCTTATTACTATATACTACTTCCTAGTTGGTTCTAATCATAACAATGCATGTGTAATGTGCTTCCTACATTTGCGTGATAATGGATCATGTATTAGTGACCCATAAATAAATAAATAAATAAATATYATTATTATTACTTGATTATTATAATACTTTTTGAGTTAAATTAAATGTATGTATAAATGTTTGGTTATATAAACAATTTTGTAACAATTGTATGAGTATGTGTTTAGAAACGGTAAGGAGAGAACGTTTAAATTATAAGGTTTAAGGTTTTTGATCAATTTCTATCGGTAATTCGGAGGGATATTACGCTTTGAGGATAGACTGTACTATTCAAGTGTCTAGCATAAAAATCAAGATCAAATTGTCTTGAACGAAGTTCCGGTCCAATAGAAACATTCATCTTACATTCTTACCTACCAAAAAAAATGAAGGAGTTGACTTAGTCGTCCAACTCATTATTTGAAAAAGTTTAATAAAGTCAAGTTATTCTTGGAATTTATATTTTCTCTTTTGGGGTGTATTTGTTTGGATATAAAAGTATAGTAGTGACTTTTATACTAGGTGTAACTTAGTGTAACAAAAATAGGGAAGTGAACTTGAAGTTTACTGCAATTTTTCCACTATAGTAGGAGCTTGCATCTTGTGAAGAGAGTAGACTTCAATTGTGTGGTTGGCCAACTTCCCATGAGTTGGTTATAGTTTTGTAATAATATTGGTGTTGGTTGTTAATTGTCAATTTGTCATACAAAGAACATTGTGTATTTATTTATTTATTTTTTTAAAAAATAATTTTTATTTATTTATTTATTGGGTACATTGGACCATGTTTGGTGTCAACATGCATATCTTTAAGCTGTATGACTTAACCCTCCAACAGTAGTAGTCCAAACATATTGAATTGGGAAATTGGTGTCTAAGCTGTATGACTTAACCCTCCTACCTATTGAGAACTAATTTGTGTCTAACAATGTATATCAAATTTAATTGCTTTCATCTTATGGTGCTAAAACAAGCGAACAATGTTACACATCTACCCAGTGTGTAGTGTTTTCCTCTCGATTTTAGGTGATTATGGTATGGGATCAATTTTCATCTCTATCATTATGACTTATTAACGTCCAAAAAAATAAAAAGTATACTATAGTCCTTGTATTGTGGCCTTATGGGACACTTGGGGTTGTGTCCTATGCATGTGTCGTTACATAGTGCTAATAGGGTTAGATGAAACTATGAAAATGGTGGTATGTTTGAGTTGTCAAACAAAGTGGCACTAACTAACCATGTATATGAGTATATCCAGCATATGCATGCACTAATAATTAAAAGATTAATGTTTAATTAAGGGCATAATTAATTGATTAATTTGATATAATCATGTAAATGTTATATTCCATTGATTGGTGCACTTTCTTGTCTACAATACATGTGAGAGTCCGAGAGTCATAAACCACGTCTCCCAAATGATTACTTGTGTATGTTACATTTAGATGCACGTACGTCTGACTTGGTAGGGAGAACGCGATTTATCCCCGCAACAATAATTGGAAGATTGAACCTAACCATCAAAACTGAACCTAAATCTGAATTAGCCCAATGAGTAATCAGGCTGACAATAAAAACAGAATCTGCGATTAAATCTTGGCAATCAAGTACATTTCTCAGATAGCCACCAACATTCATATCCAAGTTATTATCAAATCATAAACTCACAACAATTCTTGCTTGGCACAATTTATGTGATGGCATTGCATCATTTGTTGATATATCTACACATTGGACTTAAGATGAATCAACTAGCGGGCAGACATTAGCTTTTGTTACTTTATTATTCTTGAATTGCTTGTTGAACATGATGAATAAATGAACATGAAACCAGTTCAAGGAAGACGCTTGCGAAACCAGGTCCCCGGCCACTCAAGACTGAGACCCGACCCCCACCCGGTATCTCCAGAACCTTGTTCAACACCATTACAAAAACTTTCTTTCGGGAGAATCCTTCTAGTACTCAGAATTAGAGGAAGGATCGATTCTGGCTCGGGGCATAACTACCTCTAACCGAGGATCACCGACTTACCTCAATCGTCCGTTCCATACAATAAAGGCGATAGAGAAACCTATGCACTGGATGGACATGAAGAACAATCCCTGACAATTCCCGGATTCTACAAGCAAAAACTGGAGCTGACTAGAAAGAGTACTCGAAGGAGTTCTTCTTCCTTATTCGGTACCTTAAGGAGTAATCGATACATTGCCTCATCCAAGTTCGAGACCCGAAGGATTGAGATTTCCGACCTACAACTTGTGTAACGTAGTACAAAAAATAAGCACGAGATGCATCACCCCGTTACACACCCGTTGAACCTAAAAATGCTTTCATCCCGGCCAGATATTCGAACAACATCCTAGTTCCCACGATTTTGAAAACACAGGAAAACCAAAGAAGACCAAAGATTCAAGATAGCCATTAAAACAACATGAGTAACTTATACGGATGAATGGACATTCTTGGAGGCTTTCTACAAAAAATGGGTTTCACCCGAAGCCCATTTTTTTTCAAGGGAAACTTATCATGCCCCCCCAAATGCTTTTAACTTACAGGCAAAAAAATTTAAACAGATACTTTTCAACGGGTCTCCCCTAAACCAATCTAACCAACAGGGCTTAGACAAGTGCTCTCTCCCGTTTCGTTCCTCCTAGCATGGATCACTGGCTGGTATCCGTTAAAATTACGTGTAAGAACCAATTCTCTACGAGGAAGAGGTTGCTACACTTCACTTTACTTACAATCATGTTGCTTCTAACCATCGTCGGTAAAGTTTCCAGAATGCCTGGATTGTTTCTGCAAGGCTCAGGAGAGATTGTAACAACACAATGCACAATCTCATGAGCCCGGAAATGGCACCAGCGAGATGAAGAATTCACTGTCCGGAAACTTCATCGCCTTCTCACTAACCAACTTCGAATTTACCGGGAGTCCCCTCAGAACTTCGGGTTCTCACAAGAAAGGAAATCTTTCAAAAACGATCAAGAAGATGGAAGATAGACTTAATAGTTGGAATGCCATCTTCCTCAACCAGGCTGGTAGAATCACGTTGATCAAATCTATCCTCGCTTCARTGAGTGTCCACATTCTTTCYGTTTTTAGAGTCCCCAAAAGCATTACGAACAAGCTTAATTCCTTGATGAGCCACTTTCTTTGGTCCGGAACAAAGAAGAACCAGGGAATTCACTGGAAAAGCTGGAAGAAAGTCACTCTCCCGAAAGAGAGAGGAGGGTTAGGTCTTAGAGATATACACCTCGCAAATCAAGCGCTCCTGGCAGTTCAGGCATGGAAAATCATTAAAAACAAGGATTGTACTCTCTCACGGATCTACGAGGAAAAATACAAACTTACAGAAGAAACCCTTTTCTCCAAGGATTGGGACAATCGTCAAGGAACGTGGGGCTGGAGGGGCATCAAATGGGGTCTTTCCCTTATAAAAAGGGAAAGCTGTTGGATTATCGGTGATGGAGGAAAGGCTAACATTGGGGAGCCTTGGGTCGACGGTAAATATCTAGAGCTCAACCAAGCGACGGAATTGGAATTCGAGGTYTGGAAGTCAAAAAAGGTGAAGGAGRTGAAGAATGTCGAGGGCAGATGGAACCATGGGACTCTACGCTACCTTTTCAGCCCTACCACGACAAGGAAAATCATCACTACGATTCATGCGGATCAGTTCTCCGAGAACTACCTTGCATGGAAGTGTTAGACTAGGGGGGAGTACACAGTGAAAAGTGGTTACAACCTGCTAACGAGGATCAGATTGTCAGTGAAGTCRGGAATGAAAGGGACAAGAGCCTTCCCATGGAGGCTCGACATTCCGAAGAAACAACAGGTTTTTCTTTGGAGGATCCTGAACGAAGCCCTTCCAACTGGGAATGCCCTAAAGAGAAGGAACATAGTTGAAGAGGGTAAATGCTGCGTGCTTATGCAGTGGGGAGACAGGGGGCGGGGCGGAGGAAACACAGGAACACCTTTTTAGAGACTGCAACCTGAGCRAAAGGGTTTGGAAAGGGAGTAGACTAGGCATCAGAACGGAAAATGATTCTGCGATCCCTATACATTGATGGATTGCGAACTGGATAACCTACTTACAAAGACACAYCGGTCCGGAGGGGACACAGATCTTCATCAACATTCTGCAAGGGCTCTGGTTTGAAAGAAACAAAACCCTCTTCGACAATCATAGGGCAAACCCGATAAGCATTATCCTTTCGACGGAAAGACAGGTCAAGCGGGGCCCTAGGACAACTCAGGAGGTGAACCATGACACTATGACCAAGATTAACATACCCCCGGGTTTCGACAATAAAAAAAAAGAAGATCGTACAAGGGTCATCCAACTGCAACCTCCAGAGAGAGATCGCCTTCCACATTACTCGCGAGGACCCGAACCAAGCCAAGATGACGTGGATTTTGGACGCGGGAGAAGACGAGTCTGAAATTCATGAGATCTATTTTCCGACCAGTAGCTTGGGTAGAGAAATGGCTAGATATATTAGGGGAATGCAATAGGCAGAAGATTCTACACCTAATGCTTTTTTCAAAGGACGAGAAGGCSACTCAGCTCCTGATGGGCGACATAAAGGACTACAACCTTCGGTGCTTTAGGCCTAGTATTCTTAATCTCTTAGCTAATTTCCATTGTGTGTCCACCAGCGTTGCCCCGAAAAGGGGAGCGTACCATAGGATCTAATCCTATGGACTTAGCCTTTGTCAAAAAAAAAAATAAAAAATACTCCGTATATATATATTTATACTGGTGTCATGCGCTACTCTTCAAAGCACATGCGTTTTGTAAGCGTATTACATCACTCTCTAATATACTTCTTCCGTGTCGTATCAACTGTAACGATTTGACATAAAATAGAGAGGAAAATGTCTAATTGTTACAATTAATACAATATGGAGGAAGTTAGAAGTACATGCAACACGTAAGCTTATCATTTCTTTAAAATATCGAGGTTATGCAATTATCATCTCAAACAACTTATTTTTGTGTTTTAAATGATGATAATATATATATATGTATGTGTATATATATATATATATATATATATACATATATATATATATAACTAAAAATCTTTATTTTGGTGAAAACTAAAAACTAGGACATTTTACATTTACAATTTAGGACATTTTTTGTGATTTAGGACATTTTTCGGATTTAGGACATTTGTACATACAATTTAGGACATTTTGTGATTTAGGACATTTGCATATACAATTTAGGATAATTTTCGAATTTAGGACATTTGTGCATACAATTTAGGACATTTTTACGATTTTAAGGATATTTCCACGTAAGCATGCCACGTCACCGGCACGTCAGCGCCACATCACGTCAGTGTTGACGTCAGCCAAAAGCGTGACTGGCAGTGACAAAGCATGCGATGGCCTGGTGATGTGGTCATCTGAACCATACCCGTCACACCCCTAAGCCAGCAGCATGCCCTTATTAGTTCACGTCACGCCAACGCTTGACGGTGCGCCTAAGGCTGACGTCATAGCGCCACTATCAGCACCATGTCACGCCAATCTGACGTTTGCATGTATGACGTATGGGTTCCACTCAATATTCCCAATACGTTTGCACAATCACGTCAACACGACAGGCATCTATCGGCTGCGGGGTGCGACATGGCCTCTAACGCGCTGTCGTGGCATGTTGATGCCATGTGCTATCTCCTTGGTTATGAGGAAAATTAGTTTCAATGGATGTGATTAATCTAAGATGATGGTTGTGATTTAGGTTTTATGTTTCACAAATCAATGTTCACATGATCCTTCCAATATATATATATATATATGTAATATATATATATATATACTATATATATATATATATATATATATATATATATATATATAATAATATATATATATATATTAATATATATATATATATATAATATATATATAAATATCATATATATATATATATAATATATATATATGTGAAAACACAAATCTTAGGTGAAAACTAAAAACTTTAATCTTGACCGTAGGATTTGAGATTGTACGATCACGATTTATATTTATGTAATACTTGTATTTCAAACTGTACGATTGAATGGTAAAGGGGTACACTTGTACTGTCATCTAATAGTACTGAAAGTCTTGTGTACCCCTTTACTGCTTTTGTGTGTACCCCTTAAAATGTAAAAATGTACCCACTTTTGGGTTTCACTTCATATATAACATGTGGTTTCACTACCTGACCCATATATATATATTATATAACTATATATATTATATATATATATATTATATTATATATATATATTCATTTTATTTAATAAAGTAATTAGACTCCATATATAAATATTTTTTTCATGCATTAGAAGGAAATTGCGTGACACTTGGTGAGTTTGCACTCTCCTCAAACTCTTTTATACGTCGTATGTGATTGTACATGTGTAAATGCAAGTGTTATGTATATCATGAGGTGAAATGTGATCTTTGAAATACATGTTCGTTCTTTAAGATGAAATTGTGAATATATTATTTTTCCCATAAAAATGTTTACATTTGTTGACCCGATGCATTTTCTGGCAAAAATACTATATTCACTAGAGTTCTGATAGGAGCTGCCAGTGCTCCATCAAAGAAGCAACACGAGGGGTAGTTTTGTCTTTTCAAGTCCCTTCTATTTGTCCACTGCGTTGTTGTGTTTTGCCACTGTCACGTGAGGTGTATGGAGGGAAAATTAGTTCAGCCCAAAATTTTGGTCAATTTCTAAAAATCATTTTTGAAAACTTTGTTTTTAATTTATGATAAGATTGTTGGAGTCATTTATTATTTTCCATTCTCAGTCTCAAGTGTTCCTTCTTTCTCTCCAAAATCCTCCTGAAGATTTCGTTCGAAATCTGCGAAACAACCGAATCTAAATCTCATCTAATCTCATAAGAATCAGATCATGATTACCGAACAACAATCTCTCTTCGTTTGTTGGCTGTTTTCGCTGATTTTCTGGCAATCCTTTTGGCGTGGGAGAGTGTCGCCGGACTCTGTGCACGTGACACTGTGGTTAACTTCGGTAAGCTTACAAATTGTGTTTTGATTGTGTTAAGTAAATGCATGTTTTTTATTTTCGAATCTTATTTGTCTTTCCATTGTGATGTGGTTATTTGTTGCTCGACCTAAGAATTCAATTCGGTTTGAAATGATTTGTTCTTAAAATCTGGTTAATTAATCTAGGTTGATTCATTTGTAGTGTTTTGAATTATGTTGATTCAATTTATAGGGTTGAAAAATTGATTTGTACTTTGAAATTTCTTAGGAATTTAGTTGAATTATTAACTTTTGTTGGGTATATAAATGAATTTCTTCGAATTCTATGGTTTATTTCTAGGGTTTTTTTTGTTTATAGCGGGTTGTTAGCCTATAATTAATTGTTCTGATTTTTAGAGTCTTGTTGAGTCGATTCATGTTCTTGTCGTATGTAATTTAACGGTTTGTATATTGGCTTACTAAAGGGTAATCAAAGGATCAATAACTATGACAAACAAAGGGATTGTTAGCATAATAACACTTGAAATTAATAATCACGATATGGATGTGTATTATTCATAAACCTGTTATGTGACATGGTTGCTGGTCACAGAACTTGTATTATTTTTTTTTTAATAATCTCAGGTGAATTGATAGCAAGACAACTGTTCTCTACGGTTGGTTGTTCATAATCAATTCTTGTTACTAAAATTTGATTGTCAAGTACTTTATTTCATACCGTTTAGAAATGTCATAATCCTGAGAAAATTGTAGTATATCCAGTTTAAAAATGGTCATATCCTGAGAAAATTGTAGTATATCCTAGGTGTGAGTCAGAAAATTATGAACAACCAGTTTTGTAATGTCTATAATTTGTCATATGACCCTGTTTTGCCTTCTTGATTTCAGCCCCCTTTTTTTTGGGGGTTACTTCATCACATCCTGTATCGGGTTCATGCACAGTTTGCTATATGTGTTTCACTCTTAGCTTCAGCTTCTTTATTTATAGGAAAAATTGGCACCTAGTTTGCTATACCCTGTATGGATCTTGTTGGCTACCTAGTTAAAAGCTCTAACTATTGTAAGTTTCTTCTATAGGAGCAATATTGGGCACCTCCAGATTTCAAGAGAATATTGTCTGCCAAATTGCAGTATCTGACAACAAGTGGAAAACTCATGAAGGTAAGCAGGGTCTTTTGAGATTTTTGTTTTGCCGTTGCAAAGTTAGATGCTGTTTTTGTTTTTATTTTTGGTGCTATTTTAGCTTAATTTAGGAGCCATATTATTCCTGTTTATTTCTTCATTTCTTTTTTCATATGACTTAGTTTGCTTATAATGCTCTTTTCATGGAAACAATTTGGTCTTCTTTTAGATGGACAACTATTTTGATTAGTATATTTTCTTGATGTTCATTTTGTTGCACTTGATGTTGCTTTCTTGGAAATAGTGCTTTAGAGGTTATATGTGTCTAACTTCTTTAGTTTTGGGTGGAAAAAAAGACTACTGCTAAAAAATTTTAAGTTAAATTCTTGATTCTCTTGAATGCTTAAGCTAATATTATGATGCTTTGAAAAGTTTATGAAGATTAATAGTTCAAAATTTCTGCTGCCCACTGGCCTGCAGTATATTATTGGTTAATACCATAACAATATCCTGTATCATCTTTGATCTACTTAACTACCAAACAGTAAAGCTATAGTTTTTTTTCTTTTTTCATGGTGAGATGAATCAGATGATAAAGAATTTGAGCTTTATTATGGTACTAAGTTACAAGCACAATGTTYAACTTGTTAATGCATGTCTAAGTGATCGTTACACTGAATGTACCTATATTGGTCAACTGTAGATTTATTTAGCTTGATAGAAATTGGTGATAATTCGATATTTTCTTAGTTCCTTCCCTTGAATTGGTTTTATTGGTGTTTTATAATTTGGTAGGTAATAGTTGTCTCCCCGGACGTCGATCGAAATGGTTAATGGTCGTCTCCCCGGACGTCGATCGAAATGGGGTGTAAGTTTTATCGTAGTTGTTATGTACCTTATTTCCATGTATTCAGCTATTTTTGTTATGTTTAYTTGATTTTGTTTGTGTTTGGTGTAGGGCAAATTGACTGACTTCATTAGTGACAATAAAGGGCAGAGGCGTTCAAAGAAGAAGAAAGTTAAGGTACCTAAATTATGGTCAAAGTATGAAACCCTTCCATGTAGTCTGACTTCTTATCTTTGGATATTCGTTGATTGATTTATTTTGTCTGCAAAGGTTGACCCTGACCCCGCCGAGGTTGATGATAGACCAGCTCCTGTGGAAATAACTACGGACGTTGTTACAGTAAGTTCTTAGTCCCATCTATTTTTAATTTTTATTAAAAATATTTTTCCTTATGTTATGTGTTTAGTATGTTATGTGTTTGATATGTGTTTTTACCATGAAACAGGACGAGAGATAAGATTTATATTAAATGAATGTGATTAATTCAAATGCTGTGAGTAACCCTTCAATATATTGTGAGTAAGTTTGAGTTGATAATTAAGCAATTAAAAATATTTGACGGGTAATGTCAAAATTGGTTATGTACTTTCTACATTTATTGGAAGGTAGATGATTGCCAGCCTCCTCAATCTTGGTGGATAACGTTGGTCTACTTTATTATTGATTTTTATTTTTCTTATTTGGTTATTTCCCTGTTAGTGTTTTGTGGGCAAAGTTGTAGATTTGTCTGGCAACCAGGTGTGGCTGTGGAGCGGAGCTGTAGCTTCTTAAGACTGGAAACAAACTTTCTCGGATAATTGTGGTGAGTATATATTCTGGTCTCCTGATTGCTAACTGAAAACGTTTGCTGCTGATTGGTGAAGTTTCTGGTACTGTATCGAACTTGGTGCTTATGTCGTAAAGTTTTGTAGACATTTGTTATACTAAATATCAAAAGCTTTATCATGGGACAGTGGGCATGTAATATTTGTGCTCCTATTGCATTACATTTGTGTGTTCTTTTTAACCGT
>SNQN01007651.1:0-32479 GCA_008642245.1 Bassia scoparia | reverse complement strand
CCTATATTGTGATGTGGACTGGTGTACATTGTAAAGACATCCTGCTCAAGTTTGGAAGATTAGCGGTAGGAAAATATTACTTTCTCTATGAAAAAAATAAACGTAACAATTGTATTTTTGACARTYTTTACAGTAACCACTTTGATCGGAATTTGAGACTTGTATATAAGAAAAAAAGTATKATRATTTGAGATCTCGTTGGATTCGCCTCGACTTYTAGTTTTTATTATGATATGTTGTTTATAATTTTTACAAATACACAATTAGAGATTTTAATCTTTAAAGTTTTTYCAATTATTACTTGAGACTACATTTGACAATGAATAAACCACAATGAATATGTTGTAAAAGTAGTTAAATTGAGATTTATAGAGTATTTCAATCGAATRAAACCATTCACCGCCCCTCCAATTATATAGGAAGGATCAAATCTAAAACTGAGATTATGAGAATGTTACTTTTGGTTTTATTTTCCCTCAAAAACAAAAACTTTTGTTTTTGTTTTATGAAAAAAACAAAGATTTTCAACTTATATACCGCGTACGAAATATAATAACTTTCAAAGTAGTACTCCCATCCGTGAAATGAAACAAAACAATTTGTCTACACATGCAAAATAAGAGTATATCGTTTTCCTCTTTAAAAATATCTCACTATTATTCTCCAGTTCAATTAATCCCTCTTAATATTGACAAAGTTTAGAATAAAACGGACTCACGTCAGTTTATTGAAAAACGGATTGATAAAGTTACATTAAAACTACTAATAGTTATCATAAATTTATTATAAGTCACTTTAAAACCATTCCAAGTTACTTTTATATCAAATTACTATTTTCTATTTCTCGTTACTATGTAATTATAATAAAATCACGCACTCAAATGATCACATCAGATCACATGATATGAAAGTAAAAATTTTCAAATTACATATATTAATGAACAATAAAAATATACAATTAGAGTAAACTTTAAAATATATGTTAACTTTAAACCATTTTGTGTAACAATGTTTTTGTTAATATTAAGTTAGGGTAAAAAACTACCTAATGTACTGATAACTTTAATTCGTTTAGGTACTTTAATTCAGTTTTTAAATAGTACTGTAATTCTTTACTATTAAAAAGTTACTAAAAATTGGTAAAAGTTCACAAAAAACATATGAATTAATCATATATTCGCGTTTTTATTAATGTTAATGAAAACCTCTTATACAATACTTTACTCAATTTTAATGATAAATCACAATTTTGTTTTCACCACCACCAAATTCTACTGTTAAGAGTGTTTTGTCATTGATTATGTCTTTAATCTTTTAAATCACGTTTTATTAATAAATTATGTTAGAAAAACTTGTGTGCATTTAGTGCATAATAAATTTTTCGTGTTATAATGACCATTTTAGTATATAATGACCTTTTATATCAATATATTATGAATAATAAGAGTTTCTATATATATTGACCACAAGATCACATATTCTGGGTGCACAAAGATCTTACGACGCTCTAGAAGTATTGGAAATTTTTGCCTTAATTAACATGATGTGTTTATAATGAGTTTTTTGTTCACCTTATTATTTCTTTTTTACTATTCCAAAACAAATCCAAATATAAAAAAATAACTTGAAAGGAAAACAAACATATAAGTATTTTTTTTTTTCTTCACAAAACAAGTTAAAATAATTTTAATAACTAAAAATAAGGTGAACAAAAGTGCAGAACAACTCAATGTCAACACATTACAAACAAGGAAAATAGTTCAAATAAATATAGTTTTGTTCTCAATAATTAATTTTTTTTAGACAAAAATGAATGGTTAGCTAAAACAGCACGGAGTATAAAGTAACAATTATTTATTTTTCTTAATATAAGTTAGACTAGATATTTAGCTAATGAATATGCTGCTGATTCATATAGATCGTGAATGAATCTAAGATTGATTTCGTAACCCACTTCGCAACACTTTTGCTATAATTATATGTCCAAGGTTATAAATTGACGAGAGTAAGTAAATGTGGTTAATTATTTTAACTAACCTTTTTTCATTCTAAAATCCCAAACTATTTAACTCCCATCAAAAGAGATCTAAAAGCAAACAAGTGTCTAATTTAACCCAAATACAAAGTAGAACTAGACAACAAACACATCTTTTTCAACTTTTTTTACTATTTTATTTTTTTTATCACCTCTACTTTGAAATAGCCACTAATCATAAAATTAAATGTAACAACAAAAAATGGAAATAAATTACCAGCATTAAATAATTTCCACTCATATCATGAATCTAATATTTCATCACTTCAAATGATATTCATGTGATTATGTTCATACTTTTCAGATATTGGGAAAGTGAGACAGAAATAAAGCGACGAAAATTTAAAGGAAAGCTCCAAGAACCCTGATTTCAAGTCTTCAACCACAATTCTCAATTTTTTTTTTTCGCACACCATTGATTTAATGAAATTAAAATAAAAATCCTTTCTTTTTTTTTTGATTTTTCCGCGACTCCAAATCAAATCACTTCCAGTCTTCTTCATTCATATGCTTTTGTTGAATTGAATTTTAAAAACGAGATTTTTCTATAATTATAAATATACTTTTCTTTTGGAATATTCTATTTTCAATTCTAAGTTCTGTAATCACTTTTTAATAATGTATATATACAAGTATTATTTTTTTCACCAGCTAAAAAGGTCTTATATATTTCTCTTGTGGGGTTGTTGTTGTTGATGGTAGTTGGAAGTCTCTGATTTTTTTTTTTTAGCAATTTTAATTTCTGATTTATTATTTTAAAAACTATTTTCTGAGTTTTTACAATGCGTGTTAGAAATACAAAAGGGTACAAAGTCAAACAAGGGGAGATGATCTAAGTCTTCGTTCAAAGCTGTCTTGTTGAAGAAGAAGAAGAGAGAGAGAAAAAATCCAAACTTTTATAATGCTCTGATTATTCTTCTTATTTTTCTTTCTATTTTATCATCCTTTGTTGAATAACAAAGTTCATTCTTCATCTTCTTCATCATCATCCCATAATATTATAATCTCATCGTCTTACTTCAATTGGGGTACTTAAGCTTTTTGGGTGTTCCTTATTTTGATGAAATAAAGATTGAAACTTTGCTTATCATATTTTCTGGGTTTGTTTTGGGGTTAACTATCTCTCTCTAATTTATACAGCTGGAAGTCTGGAACAAATTTTGGTTTTGTTTTCTATTCATATTTTTTTACTGCTTGGTGCAACAACAACTGAGATTATATTATTATCTTCTAGTGAAGTTTTGTTTAATACAGTAGTAGTATCAAAATAGTACTACTTTTCTTTTTCTTTTGCCTTTTTTTTTACTGGGGTTTGAGCTTCTGGGGTCAGGAATTTATTGGGTTTTGTTCATACAATTTGGTAGTTGCATTAAATAATTCTCGGTACTCCATATTTACACCGGGGGTGTTTGTTGAAGAAGAGAGAAAAAGGGGTAAAAAAAACTCATCTTTTTCATAAGATTGAGTCAAATAGTTGCGGAAATTGCCCTCTTTTTTTTCTACAATTTTTCCAGGATTTGAGCCATTGTTTGTGATTGAGCAAGACAAGTGTGAAAAAAGGAATTATCATAAACAGAAATGGCACAAAATAGAAGAAAAAGAAAATTGCGTTTTAGCAAGATCTATTCTTTTAATTGTGGAAAAGCATCATTTCAAGAAGATGACCAATCACAAATAGGAGGACCTGGTTTTTCAAGGGTGGTTTTCAGCAATGAGCCAAATAGTTTTGATTCAGCAATCAGAGATTATCCTGATAATTATGTCAGAACAACTAAGTATACACTTGCAACTTTTGTGCCCAAATCTTTGTTTGAGCAATTTAGAAGAGTTGCCAATTTCTACTTCCTTGTTACTGGCATCTTGTCATTCACTAAACTTGCTCCTTATAGTGCTGTGAGTGCCATTGTACCTCTTATCTTCGTGATTGGAGTGAGTATGTTGAAGGAAGCCATTGAAGATTGGCGGCGAAAGCAACAGGTTTGTAATTGCTCTTATATCTCTCCTTAATTGTAAGATCATGGTGGTTTTTGTTTGTTTTATATTTGTTGCCAGAATGGAATTTTTTTTCTGTATGATTTCTGTCTGGAGTTGAAGTTAGTGGCTGAATTAATGGTTGTTTGGTGAGATTACTGGTATTTTCTGTTTCTTTCATGATAAAAGTATGCCAAATATGACCTGCACTGCTAAAATTAATTAATAGTACACCCTAATTTGATATGTTGTGAATGGTAATAATGCATATAGGACTTTGGAAGATGTTTAGTTATGCCTTCAAATCCAATCAATTTTCYGACTTTGGACTTTTCGGTGTTGATTGGGATAGTCTCAATCATATAGGGTGTATTGAATTCTTAACAATATTCTATTAAGTAGCTCAACTAGTAAATGGGGTATTGATTCCTTGACATGTTTCAGGATATTGAGGTGAATAACAGAAAAGTTAAAGTGCATGATGGAAATGGGGAATTTAAGGAATCACAATGGAGGCATCTAAAAGTAGGTGATGTAGTAAAAGTTGAGAAGGATGAGTTCTTTCCGGCGGATATCCTTCTGCTTTCATCTAGTTATGAGGATGCAGTTTGCTATGTAGAGACTATGAATCTTGATGGGGAGACAAACTTGAAAATGAAGCAAGCACTTGAGGTTACGACGTCTTTGATTGAGGACTCAAACTTCAAGGATTTTAAAGCCACCCTCAGATGTGAAGACCCAAATGCCAATTTGTATACCTTTGTTGGAAGTATGGATTATGAGGAACAACAACATCCACTCAGCCCCCAACAACTCCTCCTAAGGGACTCCAAACTACGGAATACAGATTACATATATGGCGTCGTTGTCTTCACTGGTCATGACACCAAGGTTATGCAAAATTCCACAGACCCACCCTCTAAGCGTAGCAGAGTTGAGAAGAAAATGGATAAGATCATATATTTCCTATTTTTCATTTTATTTATGATGGCATTTGTTGGATCTGTTGTGTTTGGAGTTACTACTAATGATGACCTCAAAAATGGCATTATGAAGAGGTGGTACCTTCGACCGGATGACTCAGACATTTATTTCGATGCTAAGAGGTCTCCACTCGCAGCATTCCTTCACTTCCTCACTGCTCTGATGCTGTACAGTTACCTCATCCCTATCTCCTTGTATGTGTCTATAGAGATAGTCAAAGTTCTTCAGAGTCGTTTCATTAACCAAGATATTCAAATGTACTACGAGGAAGCTGACAAGCCTGCACATGCTCGTACSTCAAACCTAAATGAAGAACTTGGTCAAGTTGATACGATTCTGTCTGATAAGACAGGCACATTGACTTGCAACTCTATGGAGTTTATAAAGTGTTCTATTGCTGGAACAGCTTATGGCCGTGGTATTACAGAAGTCGAGAGGGCTATGGCCAGAAGGAAAGGTTCACCTTTACCCAATGGTTTACCCAACGGTTCTCCGTTATCATCCATTGGGTTGGTCAATGATCATGATGAAATTGAGGAAGGTCTTGCTGAAACAAATCCTGGTATCAAAGGGTTCAATTTCAAGGATGAAAGAATTATGGATGGCAATTGGGTAAATGAGCCAAATGCAAATGTTATTCAGATGTTCTTCCAACTATTGGCCGTGTGTCACACAGTAATTCCAGAAGTAGATGAAGAAACAGGAAAGGTTTCCTATGAAGCTGAATCACCAGATGAAGCAGCTTTTGTGATTGCAGCCAGAGAACTTGGCTTTGAGTTCTTCAAAAGGACTCAGACCACTGTTTCATTGCATGAGTTGGATCCCCTTTCAGGCCAGAAAATTGAGAGGTTAGTATTTACTGTCAGCTAAAATATCCTTTGCGCTGATTTTGCATGTCTTCGARATGCACTATATCAAATGTTTAATATGTTCTTCCATCTTAACATCAATTACCTGCATGCAGGGAATACCAAATCTTGAGTATCTTGGAGTTCAATAGCACTAGAAAAAGGATGTCAGTGATTGTAGAGAGTGAGGAAGGGAAAAAATTTCTGTTCTGCAAGGGTGCTGACAGGTTAGTTTATTGCCACTTGCCACTTTTCTTGTTCTTTTTATTTTGCTATAATAATTCTGTATCATATGATTCATATCCTTGAATTTTTAGATCAATAACCTTCTTTTTTGTCCCCTTCCTATCACAGTGTTATGTTTCCACGGTTAGCCAAGCATGGTGGCGTCTTTGAGGAACGTACCAGAGACCACGTAAATGAGTATGCTGATGCAGGACTGAGGACTTTATTACTTGCCTATCGAGAAATAGATGATGAAGAATACATGCAGTTCAATGAAAGCTTTAATGCTGCGAGGAATTCTATCAGTGCAGACCGAGAAACACTAATTGAGCAAGTGGCCGAGACCATTGAAAAGGATTTGTATCTTCTTGGTGCAACTGCTGTTGAGGACAAACTTCAGCGTGGGGTACGTGTCAGACTGTTTGTTCCCTTGCAYAAATTGAGCTCATTCAAAAACGCTGATTGTGAATTGTTTGTGTAACAATTCTTATCTTTGTGTGTATAGGTTCCAGAATGCATTGACAAGCTTGCACAAGCAGGGATAAAGATATGGGTCTTGACTGGGGATAAGATGGAGACTGCTATCAACATAGGGTATGTCATTCTTTCATACTGRACRTCACCTTTCTTTTTCTAATTTATCCCTTTCTTTTTCTAACTTGAGCCCGGCGAAACTACAGGTTTGCTTGCAGCTTGTTGAGACAGGGGATGAAGCAGATTATAATAAATGTTGACACTCCTGAAATTAAAACATTGGAGAAATTGGGTGACAAGGATGCCATCACTAAGGTGAGCTCCATTTAATTTCTCTTGAGTAGGTTCTCAGATTTTGAAGGTTATATACYAAGTATTAAAGCTGGACAAATATTTTGTTTATCTTTGGGGTTTTTTGACAGTATTTTTCTATATTCAAAATGAATGATATTAATTTATCTCTTTCAAAAATCAAGATTAGTAACTATCGGTTAAATGAGAACGATCTTTTAGTGTTATATCTGAAAAAATGTTGCCTCTTTCCAACTGAATATTTCAGAAAAGTAATGTGAGGACGACTGGACTTGCATTAAAAAATTGCTTAAAATTTCCATTATGACATCAGTCCATCCAATGAAAGAAGCTACTTCTGATGTAATGTACTACATATTGTAGGCTTCTAAAGAATGTGTGCTCAAGCAAATTACTGCTGGAAAGACCCAAGTTGGGGCATCAGGTTCAAGTTCTGAGGCCTATGCTTTGATCATTGATGGTAAATCTCTCGCATATGCTCTTGAGGATGATATGAAGAACTTATTCCTTGAACTTGCTATCGGATGTGCCTCAGTTATCTGTTGTCGTTCATCACCAAAACAGAAGGCATTGGTGAGTTCACATGACGGACCTTCCCAAGCTTCAACAAAATTTCTCTTCTTTTATRCCCCTTCCTAAATTAGCCTGTTACTTTTTCTAAATGATATGGAAAATTGCAGGTCACAAGGCTGGTAAAAAATGGTACTAATAGGACAACTTTAGCCATTGGRGATGGAGCTAATGACGTGGGAATGCTTCAAGAAGCTGACATAGGGATTGGTATCAGCGGTGCTGAAGGAATGCAGGTAAATAATTCAGCAATGTCCTAGAAAATGTTAGACAATTCTGTTGTCTATTGCTCTTGCCTAACTCATCACTTTCTTCCAATTTTAGGCTGTCATGTCTAGTGATATTGCTATTGCTCAATTCCGATTTCTGGAGCGCCTTCTTCTTGTACATGGACATTGGTGTTACAGAAGGATTACCTCAATGGTATTGACTACTTGTTAACCTTGCACCTTTTGAATAAATATGGTTTTATAATCACTCTTATATACTTAACATAGTTGCTATGTTTGGGACCTTCAAGTGATAATTTCTMTGCTGCTTTTTTCCTGGCAGATTTGCTATTTCTTCTACAAGAATGTTACTTTTGGAGTCACAGTTTTCTTGTTCGAGGCATATGCATCATTCTCTGGGCAACCAGCATACAATGATTGGTTTTTGTCACTCTACAATGTATTCTTTACATCACTTCCTGCTATTGCTCTGGGAGTTTTTGATCAGGACGTGTCTGCTCGATTCTGTCTCAAGGTACATAAAATCATGGTTCTAAGCTCACCTTGAATATCTCTGTTCCCTAAAAAGAACAATGTATAGTGTATACCATAGTTGACTGCCCTCATCTGTTTCAAGATATTATTCTGTAAGAACACTGATCTCACAAATTCTGCGTATTTTTCTTATTGCAGTTCTCCTTACTCTATCAAGAAGGTGTTCAAAACGTCCTCTTCAGCTGGCTGCGGATACTCAGCTGGATGGTAAATGGAATGATCAGTGGCATAATCATCTTCTTCTTCTGCAAGGAAGCTATGCATAATCAATCTTTTGGTMCCAACGGGAAAGCTGTGGACTTCCAAATCTTTGGAGCAACTATGTACACGTGTTGTGTTTGGGTGGTCAACTGTCAGATGGCACTATTCATTTGCTACTTCACCCTTATTCAGCATATAGTTATTTGGGGTTCCATAGCTCTTTGGTATATCTTCCTCTTAATTTATGGCGCTATGAGTCCTGACTTTTCATCAAGCGCATATCAAGTTTTCGTTGAGTCACTCGCCTCAGCACCCAAATTTTGGATCCTGACATTTTTTGTGGTGATCTCAGCTTTAGTCCCTTATTTTACTTACTCAGCTATTCAGATTAGGTTTATACCCATGTACCATCAAATGATCCAATGGATAAGGCTCGAGGGGAATACTGAGGATCCTGAGTACGTCCAAATGGTCCGCCAGAGATCAATACGGCCTCAAACAGTSGGTTTCACTGCCCGTGCAGCAGCTAGAAGAAAGGATAGACGGCAAAGTAAAAGCTGACGACCTGTGTAAAGGATCATTCGACAGGGTTATCATTACCATATAGAGGGCAGTTGGGGTCATATCTTCCAACAWTTTTTTGGTGTGGTTGTGAGATTTCCCTCGGGAACTTGTACAGATAAAAAGTATACAAGGATGTTGTATCATATGTGTTAGATAGGGCAGAGTTAAGAAAGTAGCTTATGTACATTCTTGCTCTTTCTTTCCACCGGTACGCCGGTAATATTCTTTGGTTATAGCTCATAATCGTCTAGAAACCGAATGGTTGTACAGAAATTTAGTGTTTTATATGTAGGAAAAAATTGTTTTCTTCTTTCTTTCATTTATGCTATTAGCTAAAGTTATCAGTTATTTGGTTTAGAGTAAAATTAGGTTTTTCAATACATTTTGTAAAGGCTAATAGGCTATTTTAGCATCTGAATAAAAGACTACTGAATTTTCAGAGTGGAATCTTAAGATGAAGTTGTTGCATTCAATCAATGCTAATGTTGAGGAACTATATCCCACAAACTATTGTTGGGATTGCTTTCCCCAACAATAGTTAAAATATTATTAAATAGTACAATTAAAAATAAAAAGAAAAGGTAAATAGTACAACTTAAAATAAAAGGAAAAGGCAAAAGTGAGAAAAGTTGAGTTGGATCCCAATCGTCAGTAATAGTAGCAAAAGTGATGACGTGGGTCCCAATCGTCAGCCATAGCAGCAAAAGTGAGAAAAGCAGACAACATGAGTTGTCTATGAATTTAGAATGGTTATCTACTAGTTATTAAAAGTTGTCTGTGTGAAAATTAAGGTTGTCTATGTTGATATAAGGTTGTCCATGTTTCATACTGTAAAGACTTCCTATGTAAAGACGATTATACCCCGTGAGAGATCACACTATTCCAACATTAGTGTCCGATTTATCACGCCTCATCTGCTAATGTTTGTTCTTTTTTCAATTATAGTACTTTGCAACCATTACCTTTTTCTCATCTTTATATATCTGATCATGTTGTTGTATTTTTGGGGTTGATCACACATAATGGAAACCTATATATTTATGATGCATTTGCTTTCATTCAATTATGCTTGTATATTAAAGGAAATGAGAAAATTGTTCACAACTCTTCTTGCATTCATTTGTGAAATGAAAATGACTTCTTTGCTCACCACAAATTCTTTTTTCAGAAATTGCGAGACAAGTATTATGAAGTGAATGTGCATGAATGATCAATTGGATCAGTATGAGGCAAACATCTGAGACAGGGAAAACACAGTGGGCCAAACTAATAWGGGACATTGTTTTTATTTCTTAAATGGCAGATTTAGAAGTATAGATGAAGTACTGAATWAAAAAAAATGGTACTGGTGTATGAAATTGAGAGCACAAAAATCATCATTATTGCAAGTTTMCAGCACATTCCAATCTATGGATTATATTAAAGATRTTGATAACGAAKCTCGAGACGTTAGATAAGCACTAAATATATTTCATAAAACGGTATAAATTTTGGAATAAATGCTAAAATCACGCGTCAATTCAAGTTTTGTTCATTTGGAGTAAATATGGATCCTAGCATTAACACAAAGACTTGAGATTCAATTTATGTGAAGGAAATAAAAACAAGCACACAAGCTAAGATGACTTTATCAATTGAAGCTAAGATAAATCCATTCCATTGATCACAACCCAAGGTGATTACAAACATGATACATGTCATTAAAAAGCACAAATCAAATCAAAGGAAATCCAATAATTAAAAGAACAACAATAGTCAAATTTATAATTGTATCATTGAGAAGAAACAGGACTATCAACAACATTCAAGCCAAACAAATCAGCAGCAGATCTGCCCATAATGGCAGCAAACTCACTAAAACTAATCACACCATCACCATTTGTATCAGCTTCCCTCATCATTTCAGCCAATTCTTTGTAAGTCAAAGGTTGACCCATCTTAGCCATTGATCCTGCCAGCTCAGCGGCGGTTATGTAACCGTTACCATCGCGGTCAAACGACTTGAAAACCTCTAACAACTGCTCTTGGTTGGTCAATATGTCATGCTGGTAAAGCTCAGGCAATAATGCTTGGGCTAACTCATCAAATTCTATGTAACCATTGCCATTTGAGTCCATGTTTGTTAGCAATGCGTATATTTGGTCCCCCGTGTGTTTCACCCCTAGGGACCGTAACAGGGCCGCGAGCTCCAGCTGCGTTAGGCTTCCGTCCGAGTCCATGTCGAACCGGTCGAATATGTTCTTGAGTTGTTTTAATTGTTCTGGTTTGTAGCTTGCCATTGATCCGAGTTTGCTTGTAACAAACAACACGGCTCAATAACAAAACGAATTTTGTGTACGTTCTAATATATGTTTATTGTGTGGTGCTTTTTTTGTTTGTTAAATTTTGATTTAGGAGGGTTTTTGGACATATAATGATGTTTTTAAGAAAATTTTCCTAAGGATTTTTTTTTATTTTTTTTCCAAGGATTGGGAAAAAAATGAAGAAGATGGTTTGAAGATTGAAATGTTCTATTTTTGAAGGTTGGAGGATTGATTGTTTGAATGTTCAAAAGGGATGCAAGTGGGAAAAAAATTGTAATTTATTTATGTCATTTTTTTTTTGTGGGTGAAAATTTTGATTGTGTTTTGCAATATTGGCAATAATGAATAAGAAAGATTTTGTGTTGAAGAATTGATGTCCTTCATTTGCCTAGATTTTAGGAGTTGTATTGCCAATTTTGGCTGTATTTCATGAAGATTTTTGGATGTTATTACAGCTCATGCTCCAAATATTATTTACTCCYAGTTTGATTTTGTTACTGTGAAAAAGGTTGTGTTACAGTACATTGTGAACAACAATCAGCTATGTGTTTCTGGGTTTGCCACATAGAATTACACTCATTCTATTCTATCTTTTAAGCAAAATTAGAGTTGGGCACTTGGACATGGGTCGGGAGTCGGGACAACATAAGAGCTAGCTCGATATGCAAGGCATGAGCTCGCTGAGCTCCGCCCAGCACGACACGAAAGACACATCAACATGTCTTGAGTCAACCGTGAACGTTGTTTTAAAACTTTGGCACAAGCCCACACGAGCACGTGGGTATGCTCAATTTAGTRACAAATTCTTATAATATACGAATATAAGTGAGACACATGGCACGATCGACATGTGTATTAGGTTGTGCACGAGCCTTAGTTTTAGAAACTTGACATAATCCCAACATGACACAACATTATCATTGACATGTATATTAGTTAGACACGCCCCGCTAAGACATGAAGTCCACGGACTTTACACGTAAAATACTTTGTTGTAATCTTTATGTTACGACGAAGTAAGTAATCAATGTTATGTAACGAGCTAGAAATTGTACCCATTACTAGTATATATCCAAAAACTTTACAATGGTCGTCCAGAAAACGTCCACCACTACGAATYAATGTGAGCCACTAGTTTTATTTTATTTTACCTTTTTTTCTAACAAAATATTTATTAAATTTCCTTAAATATTTCAATATTTTACCATCATAAAGTCATCCGTATATATCAATGTTAGCTTAAAAAAACATGCAATTTGTGGGCTATTGCATGATCCATTATTARGCATGAATAGGCAAATAATTGGGTAACCCCATATGTCATGGATTATTAGAGCTCCTTCATTTTCATGGTGGGCACGATTACAACTATGTGCACATACACAAACGCATAATCATCAATTTGAATTCTACTTTATTAACAATAAAGATGAATTTGCCTTACCTTGTCATATCATTTTCACCAATCAAATAAATCCATAACATATGATATCCATCAAGTATCTATTAAAATGAATACAAGCCAAGATCTCACGTAATTATATATGTTTTGTTATATATGTGTAAGTATTTAAAGACAGATTATTTTATGGAACATAAAATAATTATGTACATTAGTAACTGATGAGGTCTTGACCTAGTGATTAAGATTGAAAGTCTGTGTATAATACAGAGTAGGTTTCAAAATCGAATTCTCTTACCTCATTTAGTCATTTGTAATATCACCTCCTTAGAGGCTAACAAGTTTCCTTCATAGTTTTGTTAAGCTTCTTCAATTTAGTGTAATGCTGCTCAGAAGTAAAAACATTAGAAAATATAAATTCAAAAGTAGACTTAACATAAATAATGTAACTTTCATGCAATTAAATCAGTTAGTCCCTAATGGGATTATTTAATTAATTTATTTATATATAAATAAGGTAACTTTCATGTTAATTAAATAAGGTTGAAATTAATTAATAGTGGGATGATTGAGTCATTCATCATTACTAATTACTAGTGAAAAGCTAATTAACAATAATTAGAGAATGGAATAGCATTATTGAGGGCTAAATGGGCAATAACTTGAATGAAATGAAACTTTAATTACAACGTGACTACCAAATTCTAAWTCCTCCTCTTTTGTGAAACTTMGASTACTACATTTACAATAACATTTTGTTCTTGTTTCAATAATTTGATGATTATCATTACCATTTCTTCCCCAAAAGCTTCCAAACCCAAATTCCCCCTTCAATGACAACTCCCCCAACACCTTATCGACCTCATTCATACAACTCCCCCACTCGTGCAACTCGTTCACATCCTCCATCATCCCTTTCAGTTCAACCATCTTCAATTCATCGCGATCATGATTCACTAGTCTTTCTTTCCTAGTTACACTTTGTTCATGTTCGTGGTCACCACCACCACCCCCTTGTCTCGCCTTCCTCCTCCTCCTCCTCATCTTCCTCTTCGCGTATGCTTTCATCTTCCGGGCCATCCTACACGGTAGTTGGACGAATACAAAGATGGCCACCCTCAGAACCAGGCATTGACAACAACATGACACGACGATACAATCACATAGAAGGGCACTACATTCCTCCATCTGATCGATCTCCTAGGGACCGCGACAATAATAAACATAGGAGGAGGAGGAGGGAATGAAGGAGAGGAGAAGGAAGAATAATAAAAGAAAGATATGATAGATGAGCTAGGAAGTTGTTGTTGTTGTTGTTGTTGTTGTTGCTTGTGAAGAAATATATTCGTTTCTCATGTAAGGAGAGCATTGTGAAGGGTGAAGCAAAGGAGAAGTGTTGAGCAATAACAATAGCAATAGCATCATATCATGTCATATTGTCATGCAATGCTCTCTTACAAGGAAATTATTACAAGGCAAGGGAATGAGAATGCATTGGATTTGCTTAGGAGACAAATTAAAATTGGTGGCAAATAAGAGCAATTTGGCACAACATAACAACAAGAAGTGGTTGTCAATATTTTGTTGCTTCATGTCTACTTATCAAAGGTCCACATTCCAGGTAACCTCCGTCATCTGATGCCTACATGTGACGAACCCTTGTCATCCACATAACCAACCCTTTTTTTTTTTTTCTCAAGTCTTCTTTTTCTTTTTCGATACTCTATATTAATTATACTTTCTCCGTAACTAAATGTTTAAAACAGGAAAAAAAAATTAGATTACGCAAATAAAACCCATCTGTTACAATTTCAAATATACATTAATGTATTACGAAGTACTTCGTATTATTTTTAGGGGAAACTTTTAGGACAATTATTTTGTTTATAAAACTCTATATTGAAATAGAATAGAAATGTCAAACACCCTAGCTATGTTGCAACTCTTGCAAGTTAGAGTCCAATCATGATCTATTGAATGTCAACTGTGTCATAATGGGGTTGTAACTTCTAAAACCACAACATCWTTAATAAGTAGTTATCTTATGTCAAAGGAAAAAAATTAGCTATGCGAAACAATGGGATCTTGAGGTTACAGCATCACATCTTTTGCTTTGCGTACAAAAAAGATCATTAGCCATAAAAGCACTATGTTATCAAAGATTTCCCAAGCAATAAGACTTTCATCACAAACATTCTCTATTTTTAGCATTGAACATAATGCATGATTGCATGTGAATGTCATAGATTTTATCAAAGGTTGCTTGATCAATATTTCATAGCATTCTCAAGCAAGAGTTGCACTACCAGATATMACATTCATACTTCTGCAAAGAAAACATTTCCGACAATCGATCTTCCTGCAGTTTCCTCTATATTCCTCGACTTCTGCTTTTACTCCCTTACATTCCAACTTCTCTAAACTTTCTACCAAGAAATCAAACAAAAGAAAATCTATCTTCAATTGCACGTACCCACGAAAAATCAATTTATTGTATCTCGTACATAGGGTGGGAAAAGCCTACCATTCACATTATAGAGAAATTTGCTAAACAAAATCTTTGTACCTGTAATACTTACAATGATAAAGAATGATCAAGAAAAATGCAAAATTTCTGTGCAAAAAAATGCAGCAAAGAGCAATGATCCAGATCAGAGGCATTTAAAATCAGGGTTCCATCAGAAGGATCTGAAACCAAACAATAGCTTTAGTCCCCTAGCTTCCAATGATCATATTAAGCTCCAATTGCTTAAAAATAATATGTAGTCCCTTCCAGTGCCGTCATAGGTTCCTGCTATCTTCCCTGTGAATACTTGTATCCCGAGTACCTGGGTTGTGTTGGCTAGAATGACGCTCTGCTGAAAAGTTTAAATTATTCCCACTTTGGTTCCGAAACCCCAAATTCTGAAAATTTCGGTTGGGATCATGCTGACTTGAAAGTTGAGGGTTACGTTGGGTTCCAAGACGCTCTGCTGAAAAGTTTAAATTATTTCCACTTTGGTTCCGAAACCCCATATTCTGCGAATTCGGGTTAAGATCATGCTGAGTTGAAAGACGAGGGTTATGCTGGGCTGCAAGARGCTCTGCTGAAAAGTTTATATTATTTGAACTTTGGTTCCGAAACCCTGTGTTCTGAGAATATCGACTAGTATCATGCTGAGTTGGGGGGTGAACATTTTGTCTGCTCTTACCAGAATACCCAAGATTATGGCTGGGATTGCTGAAGAAATCGGTACTTACATCACTATCAAATGCCATTCTCCTAAACCATCTCATATCAGCAGATTGTTGTGCAGAATCATATAGTTGACTTTCACCAACCCTCAATCCATTTGACAAATCTCCAGAATTAGACATGGTAAGAGTTCTAAGAACCTGCAAAGATAACAAGAGGATAAACAGTTATATACACATTTTTAATCCCTCCACATCAGCAATAAAACAGCAATACATCATTGCAGCAGWGTCAATTACCATCCCCATTTTTGGTCTCTTTATAGATGAATGCCGCACACAAGCTCCAGCTGCCTGAATCAATCCAAACATCTCATCCTCAATGTAATTTTGTTCAAGACGTGGATCTACCAGGCCTTCAAGTTCTCCGGTATCCACTGCATGTGCAAGCAAAGGCCGTGCCTATAATAGAAAAGAAAACTAATCATAATGTGTAGAAAAATYTGATGTCGTAATGGGGTTTGCCAAATATTGAGCTTGGGAAGAAACCATATCATATGAAGCATGAAACAAATGAAATACAATAGGTGAAGAATTGGAAGTGAATGAGAGTGAGGGATAGCTCAAGTGGTTAAAAAGAATTGGAAGTGAATGGAATAAAACAAGGAACTATCAGAGCCCATAAGAGACTTTGGGTCTTTTGATCAGATAACTTTAAGCCGGAAAATGTCAAATTCAGCAAGCAGGGGGATGGTACGCTAAAGCAAACAATAGCAGGGGGATGTAAATTATTTCACTAATAATTTTTTATTACTACTCCGACCGCAATTTGGTGGTGTGACTCAACAAGATTCACATGGTTTAGGCTTAGCCTTTTTGTCTCTCTATCATCCCTCCTCGACAGCCTGCTCTCAACTGACATACCATTCATTGACATATCATCTGACATACCATTCACTTAATAGAAAAGCAGTACTTCCCATCCACAGCAAGGTTCATTTGAAATCAAAAAAGGACTCCTTATGTAAAGAAAAACAATCAACTGAACTTTAATGTCCCAAACCAGGAAGTGGTCCACATAAACAAAGTACGTACAGCAACAGTTAAGCTTGGATAGTGTTTTGCAAGAAAAATAAGATGGATTTTATAATGCTATCACTAGGCTAGGTTTGACCTCTTAAAACATGATTTCTCATAAACAGAAATACCAGCCTAGACACAGTGAGAGAACCAGGTGATTAACTTGGGCACGAAAAATTAGTACTTCGGGAAACTTCATACAGAATCAGTGCTCAAGCCTATTACATTACAGATATATTACGACAGAGAAAAACGGAATTGAAGGGGGGAAACTCATGTTTGAAATAAGAGATGACAAAAAAAGGTATATTATTTAATATCTGCTACTTCTACCTATGTTACTCGGACTCTCAAAAGTACCCGTGTCAGATCCTTGACACTCGGACATGGGTACGATACTTGGACACTTCATTTTCAGCTAAAATCGTGGTAATTTTTCAAAAAATAGCCGAGTCGGACACTTTTTTATCAAGAAATACACCAACTACCAGTGTTTACAGAGGAATGCAAAGAGAATTGCTGAAAAAGCAACAAACAAGGTGAATGTACACGTCAACAGAGTTTTCAGCAAACAACCCCAAGCTCGTGTGGGAATCAAACTTAAAATTTTCACTGATATAACATACCCATTCAACCAGACTTTCATCTCCCACAGGTTGAGATTCATCCACAGGCTTTCGTCCAGTTATAAGTTCCAGAAGAACAACCCCATAAGAAAACACATCTGATTTCTCAGTTAATTTGCCAGATTGAGCATACTCAGGAGCCATATATCTGAAATCGAGAAAAAAAACATGCTTCAGTTAAAGCATCACATCAAGGTGTCATTAATTACCACCACCACCACAACAACAACAACAACAACTACTACTACTACTACTACTACTACTACTACTACGACTACTACTACTATCATCATTCATCATCACCATCACCATCACCATTATTATTGTTATTAATTATTATTAATTTTAATAAAAGGGCAGCAGTGTATCACCAAAACTTGGCAGATTTGCCTCTTAAGGCAATCTACTCTGAACTATCTTAAACATATACCTACCCAAATGTTCCCATAACACGAGTGCTAACATGAGTCTCTGCGTCCATTGCCAATTTAGCGAGCCCAAAATCTGAAACCTGGAAAGAAAACAGAGAACGGAATTCAAAAGGTATATAAAAAGATAGTGTCTGGGGAGTAAAAGCCTTCTAAGCAAAGAGCATACCCGAGCTTCAAAGTTGCTATCCAAAAGAATATTTGATGATTTGATATCTCTGTGAATTATTCGTGGATGGCCTGGCATAATTAAAAATAAATAAAAATTATTCGTGGATGGCCTGGCATGATTAAAAAAAAGGTAACAAAGTACAGAAAGTATAAGTTTATAAGATAAAAATTTTATGACAACAATATTACAAAACCCCATCACTCCTTAATACTTAATGCATCAGAACAGGAGTCAAACAGAATTAATAAAAAGACATTACCGTTTAGAGTAGTTCAAAAGAATGAGCTTCACAGAGCAGCAAGTAAAAAAAAGGACTACACCAGCGCCAATCTTTTGATGGTCAAAAGATACTCTAGAAAAGTTTCTCAAAGAAAGGGCAAGCCTTGTACACATGTACAAAAGGCACAAGTATATAAAATGGTCACCTCAAGCCAAATTTATCAAACACTTTACCTATGCTGCCACTTAKATAAGGTACAAAAGCAAAAGGTTCTAATATTTGGGTCGATGACACATATAATAACACTACGAATAAAATTAATGCTGAAAATGAAGATATCCATTTATATTTTTACTTTTAGCCCTCTAACATAAAAGCAAGGCAGGGAGTTTAGCTAACTTAGTGTGTATAGCATTTAGCACTAGCAGACGCTAAAAATAAGCACAAGGACCAAGCTTCAAGCTCTCAGAGCAAACGGAGAGAAATACAAATTATTAATTTAAAAGGACTTTTTGAGTAAACTGATAGCTGGTAATATCCTACTCTTTCATGCATTTAGCACAAATTAACAATATGAATCCTCAAAATATACATTCTCCTTTTATTACTTGGCATCAGAAAAGGGGACAAATGACTTCTCTCCAATCCTATGCAAATAAAGTACAATTCAGTGACCTAACGCCCCGTTTGGTTGTTGGGACTAAATGGTTGGAATGGGATTGAGTTATTAGTGTAATTTAAATAGGGAAAAACTCTTAAAATCACCATGTGGAATAAAGTTGCTCACAACTTTATCTCCATGGGAAACAATCTTACTTCAAACTTATGTTTTTCTCTCCATGGAGACACAATTTCTTAGGAATTTCATTACCACTCATTAGCACTTTGGGGGAGTGGTATTGAGTGGGAATAAAAATTTAAGATGAAAATCGGACTTTTAAGAATGAAATTTCATTACCATGGGAATGAACATGATATTCTTCACAAATTTACACACAAATTCATTCTCATTACCATCATTTACTACCAACAACCAAATGGGGCGTAAGGGTTATGGGTAAAATTGGTATTCCCTGATAACTTGTTAGGAGTTTCAGACTAGCTTGATAAGGAAGAAAGTTAGTTAAGTGAATGGGTAGAAGTGAAATGTCAGGAATTAGCACTATAAATAAAGGAGGATAGACCGATAGAGAGAGAATAGGTCAAGTTGTTCATTGAAGTGAATTCATTTGCTTAGGTCGACATTTGAAAGCTCATATTTATACTTAGTGTACAATTCATTTAATTAATTCACAATCATCATCTTCTTGTCTTATTCTAGAACTTATCACTGCAATTGCTGCCCACTATGTCCAAACATTGCATAGAGCTATTAACCTGAATTTCAAAGTAACATGATTCTTCTACGGAGTATATAGTTTTCTACCCAATATCTCTCAATAGAAGTTGTCCTCCCCCAATTTGAATACATATATAAGCACAAGCAATTAGTATCAATTTATTTTTTTWWAAAAAAAAACACACAAGCGAGTCCTGAAAACTCTTTGACCATCTTTGAGATTCTATTATTGCTACAGCAGAGTTCCAAGACCAAGAAGGTCATATATTCAGGTAATTATTAAAAATGAGCCAAAATAATTTTTTTATATAAATCATCTAAAACACATTCACTCCTTGAAATAGAAGACCAGGTTACATGTTGAGTGTAATATGATCGTAAAATTCTTTCTTCATTGAAAACAGAATAGCAACTCCTAAGTCTTGGATTCAACCTTAATACACATAATAACATAATAGCAGCATAGAGCTCCTAAACAGTTCTGAAAAACATGTCATCYCAATATTAGAAGTTATCTAAATTTCTCAATTCATACTGCAATGAATTAACACCTATGATCTCCAGTAACACTATACACATCTCACTAAGGGTTATAACTCCTGTTAAATGCAGCACCCTAAAAGCTCAAATGAAGTCATTATTGTTTTGGAGGATGATACATTTAATTTTAATTTTTTCTATATATTAAAAAAAAAAACAATGATTTGCGGTAGATAATACAAAAGGCAATACTCACAATCTTCGTGAAGATATGTGATACCACGAGCAGCGCCTATAGCAATCTTAACACGTGTCGCCCAATCCATAACAGGCCTACTCTTTCCTGCCAAAATAGGGCACTCACTGTCAGCTATCTAAAAAGGCAAAAATCAAACAAATTCATAAGAGTTAAGTGTCTTACCATGAAGATGAAAATGTAGAGTGTCGTTAGAAACATAATCGTAAACAAGAAGCCTTTTAGTCTCCCAAATGCAGTAACCAACAAGAGAAACCAAATGCCTATGGTGTATGCGACTGATTATGTCTACTTCTGCTTTGAATTCACGCTCTCCTTGCCCACCACCTACTTTAAGCTGCTTTACAGCTACTACTCTTCCATCTGCTAGAAGTCCTTTATATACACGACCAAATCCACCTTCACCCAGAAGTTTCTCATCAGAAAATCCACTGGTAGCCTCGTATAGTTCCTGATATGTAAACCAGGACCTTGAATGGCCAAATCCGCCATGATCAGTGGGTGGTGTATCACTGCCAGAGCCTCCTCCAAAATTTGAACTTGAAGGTGGATACTCTGCTTTCACTAACAATTTTCCATCTGCAACCAATTTTAGTAGTCATCACACATCAGACTTACAAATAAAATCCTCTTTTGCATCAAATCCGACAAATTGGCACATTTACAACAAATTGCCATAAAAAGTATTAACAATTAACACTATTACAAATTTACAATATGAACAACTATTTTTACTAAGTCTCTTTATCCAAATAAAACACAAATTGCTCATTCCTACAGACAGTGGTGCCTTTAAACTTGCAGTACTATCTTGAAAAACAAAGAACTACTTCAAGGCATCATGTGACGATATGTAAAACTTATTCAAGATTCACAAACAGAGAGAGATTTGCATTGCATGTTGCCTCTTTATGAAACTTTATCAGAAGCATTCCATTAACATTAACTCTGCACACTTTCACAACTCAAACATAGATCCAGCAAAAAGAAAATGAACAGTAATATGAACATGAACAAGAACAAGAACGGTACTACAAGCATATTACCCAATGCGCTCACATAATCTTATGAATAAGAGAGTAGTTGATACAAGAAAATCAGGCAAAAGTTTGGCAGCATTCAACAAACATTTGTAATCAGTATCCATACGGAGCAGTAAAATACCAACAAGTAGTACCTGATCGTGGAGAAGAGCCAATTGAGGCAGGAATGACATGGCCATCATAATGTCCAGGAGACTTTCTGTTGCGCTTAAAGATCCAAAGGCCAACGAAACCAAGGAGCCCAAGCACTAGAAGCCCGCCTATCACACCAATAGCAATAGCCCCACCAGCACCCATCCCCCCATGACTGGGGGAACTATTTGCAGTTTCAGGTGAATTGGGAATTGATCTATTATCTGATAAACTAGGAGGGGATGGGACTGTTGCATCTGAACCTGGTCCCGGTGGAAAAATCAGCGAGGTAGGAGCAGGTGGCCCTGGAATWGTAGACGGCGGAGAAGCACGATGATCAGATGGAGGTGGGCTATCTCTTGAGGGTGGAGGTGATTTTATTTTTGGAGGCAATGCACCAGGTGGAGAAGGTGACCTTTGAGGCGGCTGTGATGATGGTGGCGGTGGAGAGCTTTCAGGAGGCTGCGTTGATGGTGGTGAAGGCGGTGATGTGGATGCTGGAGGGGGAGAATTTCTTGGCGGTCTGGCTGCGGATGGAGGTGGAGAATCAGCTGGAGGGCTTGGCGATGGCGGGGAAGGTGGTGGATTATCAGGTGGGTTTGCTGAAGGGGGCGTTGGAGTACTTGTCGGGGGTGGAGTCAATGCTGGAGGCGGGGAACTTGAAGGTGGTGGGGTAGATGATCCGGGTGGCAAAGGTGGAGTTGTAGGCGGGTTTGCTGGAGGCGAAGGTGGAGGAACCTCAGCAGGCGGAGGCCCACCTACTGGTGGGGTYGTTGTAGGTGGCGGTGGAGTAACAATAGGTGGGGAAGCAGTAGGGGGAGTTGGGGGAGGGGTTACAGGGGATGAAGGTGGTGGTGCACTTGGAACTGTCGGTGGCGGCGTGGCAGGTGGTGGGGATGAGTCAGAAGGCGGTGGCGTGGCAGGTGGAGTTCCTGAATTACTCGGAGGCGATGCATCTGGCGGTGAAGGCGAGGAAGGATCAGGGGGATTGGCATTAGGCTGCGCAACCGTGGGTGGTGTTGCAAGTTGTGGTGGTGGTGTTGAAGGCTGTGGTGGTGGTGTTGAAGGCTGTGACGGCGGTGTTGAAGGTTGTAATGGTGGTGTTGAAGGCTGTGATGGTGGTGTTGACGGCAATGGCGGAACACCAGAAGAAGGTGCAGAATCCGGTGTTGATGCCATTTAACAAGTAATTTTATATGTACAAAGACAGCATTTTCAAACCAAAACTTGAAATCTTAAACAACTCTCAAGTTCAACAATCTTCAATCTTGAACATTTGGTTTAAACAATGACCAAATTCAGACGAAAATTCAGCAATTTCAAGTCTCAACAAAACCTTTATACTGTATAAAATCGCAAAAAAATCTCAACCACCAAAGTTGCTTCACTAGTACAAGCACAACCACAGCAAATCAAGTAAAAGATTCTCCAAAATTTAAACAACCAAACTAATCAAGATCGCAAAAATTTCCACTCAATCACACCCTCAAATTAAACAAGATAATTACAGAAGAATCAACATACCCAGCAAAATTCAGGCAAACCCCAGATCACCAGTTTCTTGCAGTTGCAAACCCAGATCAATGGCGTAAAAACCCAGCAAAAATTCACACCAACAACTCCGAAAGCCCGAATGATAATGAATGTTCTTGAGAAAAAAAAGATAAAAACCCAGATCAAAGTAAAGCAAACCCAGTTGCTAATTCTCAAGAACAAGACTAATTCATAAACTTCCTCCGCTTTATAACCCCAAATTCTTCAAAAAAAATAACTGAATTCAAACCCCAACTGAGCAATCACAATCACGGAATTTGAAAAATGTGAAAATAAAAGTCAGAATTAGAAAAAAGGTTTACTTCTACAATATGTGAGTCCTTCTGAAAGTGAAGTGAGAAATTAATTAGCGTAGTGAATATCGTAGAATATTTTCGAGAAAAAAGGGGAATAATAAAAATATTTAAATCAAAAACTAAATAAAACCCAAAATCTCAATCTTTTTTTCCTCTCAAAATAAAAGAAAAACAAAGAGAAGACTCGGTACTTTGCCGTTAAAGTTCACTAGATCTTCTACCTCCAGCCTTCTCCCTCTAAAGCGCGGCTAACTATGATTTACACGGTATGGGGGTCCCACTTACAAAATAGGAGTATTTCAGTTGACAACGACTTTATTGAATAATTGAAATTGGAATTTTAGAGGAATTTGGCCTGTTCGGCAATGATATTGTTGGAAGTAGCTTAAAAGTTAATAAGTAGCGGGTAGCGAACGAAATTAAAATTGTCAATATTAGTGTTCGGCAGAAGTAGCGGTTGTATTTATAATAGAAGAAAATTAATTACCAAGTAGCTTTTTATCCTAACTGAAAAGCTAAAAGCTAAAACGCTACTCCTACTAGCGTTTGAAAAAGGTAGCGTTTAACGCTAAAAGCTACTCAAAACGCTACCTTGCCGAACAATAATAAAATTAACCAAGTAGCTTTTTATTATAGTCAAAACGCTAAAAGCTACCTAAAAAAGCTACGCCGAACACGCCATTTCTAATTAATTCTGGAGATTCATTTAATAAAACAATCAAGTGACATAATTATATGGGGTTTCGTAATTTACTGCAATTTTTGAGGTCAAAATATAAACTTTTTAATTAACTATAAAGTTGCACTTAATTACAGAACTTCATACAACTATGTCACTGGATTGTTTTATAGAACCAATCTCCAGGATTGATAGAAATTTCATGGAATTTCATATGCATGTCATTAACAAATTCATGAAATACTACGGAGTAGTTCCGGACAAATAATTTCATCTCCTACCATTGAATTTTTGACAATTTTATTTTGTACCATCGTTTTTTTTCAAGAAATACCACTGAATTTATGTCATTTTCATTTGATACCAAAATGTAATATGTTCGGCAAATATAGAGTATTTTAGAGTCGCAATTTAAAGAATTCACCAATGTATACTTGTTTTTAATCGATAAATAATAAAGAATAAAGTATTGATAAATCCGAAATACTTCTACTTTTCAAAAAAAAAAAAAAACTCTGAAATACTTCATATTTTCCAAGCATCAAAAGGACAATGTTACGAAATGAAATTATCAAAAATTCAATGGTACGAGATGGAATTACCTAATTTAAATATTAGTTAAATAAGGGTTAAGGTGATGCTTAAAACTTGTGATCATATATCGTTTATATCGCAATCTTTATATTTCTTCCTATTGAGTTGTGGGAATCAAAATTTATCTTTAATCAATTGAGTTATTTTTCCTTTTATGATGGGACATTAGGTATTTTAAACTTGTGATCGCATCTTCTATTAAATTAGAAAAACATGTGGTTCATATATTATAAGAGAAAATATCATATTTGCAGTTATATATGTTATCATAATTTTTTATATATACCGTGAAATTGCACTGGTAAAATCTAATATTAATCTTAATTAAAATAAAATCCTCAAATTGTCACACAAGACGGTGTTTAGTGTGTTATGCCGTAAAACTCCCTCGTGCGAATATTCAATGAGATGGACATCGTCATTCCATAATCAAATCTCGCATCATTATTACATAAAATACTCGAAATTTTGTTTGACCATTAATCCATTTCATACTAGGGTTACTATATAATTAAATTATAAACCACCGTTGTTAGTACGTACTAATGCTAATAATTCACGAAAATATATAATTTAATCTTATGAGAAAAAATTCCAATAATGTTGATATCATAATTAAATCAAATTTTTGTCTTTTGCTCTCTTTCAGTTCCTTTAGACGGCAAGTCATGTCATAATCTAGATTAAACTAATTAGAGTTTTGTAGATTACATTTCTTTTTGGTAAAGTATGAAGTATTATACTTTTTCTGGGTTACATCATATTA
Source organism: Bassia scoparia (assembly GCA_008642245.1). Taxonomy (NCBI): domain Eukaryota; kingdom Viridiplantae; phylum Streptophyta; class Magnoliopsida; order Caryophyllales; family Amaranthaceae; genus Bassia; species Bassia scoparia. The sequence continues at coordinate 6,987 of SNQN01007651.1, read as the reverse complement.
AGAGAAAAATCAGCTACTTAGTATATATTAACAAGTTAACACATCATTTAGACCCTACCTCTAGTACATATTATATGAGATTAATGTGGCTAATCTTTAATTAATGAGCTTTTGATGGAAAGAGACTTAAATTATTAATGTATATCTAGTTGTTGTTAAGGTTAGAAACAAGAGTTTTTAATGTACATGGTAGATAGTTTGTCACACATTACCAAACTTGAAATTTGAGTATGGTTTGGCACATATAAGGTAATTAAGTTATTCCCAAATCACAATTATGAACTATTTTGCAAGAACTAGTAGTGTTTATTAACTCTGTAAATGTACAACACCTTTTGCATGTATTTTACAATCAATAAATAATTAACAGGAGTTTATAAAGGTTGAAATTTATACAATCCGATCTTGTGGCTCATTCACAATATTAAGTGGTACTAAAATATTATTGATGTATATATATATCTCTACGTACCAATCAAACGATGAGACTATTGTTTTTCTAAGTATTCAATTTGTTTCCAAGTATTTGCTACATTTGACACCCAATTCAAGCCAACGTATATACTAGTTGTTTGTCGAGGTAATTTGATGGGAGATAGAAAATATAATTTATGGGGTAAATTGATTTACGTAGTCTATTATAGTATTGGAAATTAAACAATCAATAAGAAAATTTTAGTTTTTAGAAGGTGAGATACAATAATTATTACAAACGGTGAAAAGTGGAAATTACAAAAGAGAGCAGTTAAATTGAATTATTATTTTAGCTAACATAAGAGTTCTTAATGGATTAAATTGAGTTCTTAATTTTGTAGCTCATCGTTTAGCTAAGCTTCAGCCAGTCGATTTAGGGTATAGAGTTTGAGTTCATACTTGATAGTGCCCCGGATTATGTAATGTTCGTGAAATGTTTTTAGTGGAATAAATGGATTTTTTTTTTTTTTTGACAAACAATAAAACACAAACTAAGTACCTTTATAATAATTACTATTATTTAAAAAAATGAAAGGGATAGAAAATGAAAGAAGAAAAAAGGGAAATGAGTTTAGAAGCTAAGAAAAAGTTAGGATCTCTTGAATTATTGACACAAATTGATGAAGCACACTAACATTTAGGGACCTACACATCTTTGTGGCACACTTAAAAAAAAAAAGTAGCAACAAGATCTTAAGTAGCTTAGGCTAACACCACATGTTATACGCAGCATTAACTTGAGCACTACACTTTCAAATTTTCTGATTTTCAATACTAGCTAGCATCTAGGCCACGAACTATAATCATTTTACGTGTTGACTAATTAAGTAAGATTAACGCCTCATTAGTCATTAGTCATTAGTGTGCTCATCTTCTTATGTCATTTTTTGGCTCGTCTTTTTTGGAATTTTTATTATATGTTTTGGCCCCCAATTTGAGGCATCATTTTTGAAACAGCTAACCATCGTGGATCATGGATTGTGAGTTGTGAGTTGTGACTCATTCCAAAGCGCATGCATGCTTCCCCCCAAATGCTTTGCTTTTACGTTCAACAATGATAGGTATATAATGAAAATGTAGCAATGTAGCCTACATGCATGGATACTCAATAACATTAATATATAATGAACATGTAGCAATGTAGCTTACATGCACAATTTCAAATTTACATGATTATCGGTTTCAAATAGAAGATTAACGACTAATTACTGGTATATATGATGGTGATATGATTTTTATTGGATTAATTCTCCAACTGATCGAAATGCTAAACGAAGTCCGTAATTACTTAAATCAAAATATGCATTTCATGTGAACTACCGTACATACCCTTATTTATATATTGATTATGATATAAATCTCTTCATTAATCATGCATGGGTGAAGATGCTTGTGAAAATGTATCTTCTTTGACAGATTTGCAGCCAAATATTGGCAAAAATTTATAGTATATACCTACCGGAATTTTCAAATAATTATTAGGACTAACAACATAGACATCAAACAATTATTTGATCATTATATTCATTCCTCGAGCTGAGGTCACTAAAAAGGAAAGAGAGATGAAGCAAGGAATGAAAGCTAACTAACATTGCATGCATTGGCACAAATAGCAAAGATGAGTAGACTTGTACTCCTCACAATTGTTCTAAATAGTTGTATTGTGTTTTTTAATAGTTTTCGAGACACAATTTTACAATTTTAAACGTTTATACCATGAATTATATATGAAGAAAAAAATCATAAAAATTACACATTTGACCTCACGACAATGTTTTTATTTACACTTATGATAATAGATCGAGTCAAACTTACAATCGGATATCGAAATAGTGCAACTAGCGATTATTTTTAAGACGGACCAATGGAATAGATTAAAGTAGTTCAATTCATCACTATTCATTTAGTAGTTGACTATCACATTATTATTAAGCTTAAAAGTCAAGATCCAATTAAGCCTAAACAGCCTCATTCATATATAAATAACAATAATACAGTACGAAGTAAAATTGAATATCTTATACGAGTACAAAAGTATTTTGCATACAAGATCATAAGGTCAACGGCGTAGCTGTACGCCCGTACTTAATTGCATGGCGCATTGGCATTTGGCGCATGTTTTACGACGGAAGAACTTGCATTATACTTTACTACTGTATTACTCTGTCTTAATTAAGCTGTTCATGTATCAACTTGCAATTTATATTAAGTACTCCATTGATACTAATTACGGAGTAGCATTTCACGTTTTAGCTTCGTTTGGTATAAGGGTAATGTATTAAGAGAGTAATAAAAGTCAAACTTGAAAAAACAAACGTATTTAGAGGTGAAAAAAAAAGGAATAGAGTGGTGATGGGGAGGATAAAGTGGTGGTGGTGAGAGGAAAAGACGAACTATTACCCTCATTTGGAGAGATAGATACCCTCCTCCACAAAGGGTAATAATTACCCCCACTTCTCCCTTTTTTAGTAAAAAAAAAATGTAATTATCTCTCTTTCATCATCTTAACGCATATGTTTTATTCTTAATTTTCTCAAGTTTGACTTTTCTTACCTCTTAATATATTACTCTCATACCGAGCGAAGCCTTAGACTATAATCTACTGTGGTCAATGTTTTTTTATATATATAAATATTCACATCACACTAACAATTATTTTGAATAAAATTAAAATGAATGGAAACCGGAAAGGGGTATAATGAATCCCACGAAAATTAATCTCATACGACGGGTTTCTTATTTTTGAAGACAAATTTTCGTCTCCGCATTAATATTTTTAGGCAAGGGAGCTAAACAAAGAAAAATGATGTTTGATGCTCTATTCTATTTCCAAATATAACAAAATTCAACTGGACAAGTTATCCTTGGAATAAACACAACCTTAAATAATTTGCTGGTAATCCTAAATTACAATATAGATTCGGTTATTTCAATTGCTGAAATCGAGTGCACTCATGACACTAAAACGAAATAGAACGAATACAAATGTAGCTATTTTAGCAACAACCAACAGCAGAAGTTGTCAAGTCGACAATAGTAAACAATTAAACTAAACAATTACATAGATACTAGTATACTACCAAGCAAACAAGCTCTCATGAGACGGATCTAAATCTACACTTCATCTTCAGTGAGCTGGTATTGCTTCATCAGCTGGCCACAGAAACTCATGGGTTGCTCCGTTGTGAAGCCCATGTTGTTGGCATAACGATCAGTCTCAACCACACCGTTGTTGCTGGTGAGGACCACACGGGAACGGTCACGTCCAGGGTCAGCCAATTTGCAGCTTTTGTGGGGGCTGCTCACTAGCACAGTGTCGCAGACATTTTCCTTCTGGTCGTTTGCCACGTAAATCTTGTATGAACCTGTCTCATCAGTGATAGCCTCAGCCTCGTAGACAATACTCTGTGAGTTCCTCTCGCGGCATTCCAACTTCACCTTTGCACCTACAGTKGCAGCACCGTAACTYAATGTCAGAAACTTAGAATTATAAAACAGACCAAGTCCCCAAAGCCCTAAATCTAACATTACGATGAACTACATGCACCAACACAAAAATAGTACTCCGCACTTCATTTCAAAATAATCGCAACAGTTTGATCATTATCTTTCCTTGCACCTAAGTAACAGCGACAGAGATTAGAAATATTCTAAAAAAAGGCATTAAAAGTAATTCAACAATATATTAACAGAACTGTAGTATGATTCGGTAAGTATCGAGTGATTCCYATTCAACTGCAATACTGCAATAGAACTTGGTATAAAAAACTCACACCAAACCTAAAGACTTTCAGAAAAATGTCTATATCCTTTACATTTCAAAAGAAGTTCATATAAGTTCAGAGCATCACATAAATTAGGCTCAATTCTTGAGGATCATATATCATAAGATCCATTTTCGCCCACAAAACCGGGCTAAAACAGGTATTACCGTATTAGGCCGTAGCAGTGTTGCAAATTAAACTACTAAGAAACAATATCGGAACGAAAAATGTAATCTACTCCCACGCCACTAGATTTGCACTACTCACAATAGTCACAAAGTCACAAGTATTTAGGATGAACTAGGAATTGCCCCATTTTATACATTCACCCAAAATGTACACAATCCAACAATCAATAACCCCGATCTAACTCGTTTACAATTAATATATAATTAGGTTTGACGAAATATCCTGGTTTATAAAACTAATCCAAATAGTTAAATACTTTGATAAATACTTAAGCATTGATTAGTCAATCACAAGTCAATCCGAAAATGATAGTTCTATAATACTTCATCATTTCACCAAAATCAATCGAACCCAACAAATTCGAAGCAAACAAGCCATAAAATAAATCAGATCTAACCAAACCAAATCAAATCAAATCAAATCAATCAATACTTCCGGTATAACATAATCCAAATAGTTAAATACTTTGATAAATAATTAGTCAATCACAAGTCAATCCGAAAAGGATAGTCAAATAACTTACAACAAAAATCACAAAGCAATCTAGCGAATAATATTGCCATTGCAAGTTTGCAACTCGATTAGTACTTCACCATATAAGCACTCAACAAAATCAACAAATCGGATAATGAAAAACATCACAAACAAGAAAGGAATAAAAAAAAAAGAGATCAGATCTAATAGAAAAAAAGTAACAAAGGAGAGAGAAGATTGGAGTACCGTGAAGATAAGTAGAAGCGGGGGTTTCGAAACCGGCGACGCAGGGGTCGCAGTAAACACGACCGCGAACACAGTAGGGCTTCTTCTCGAGCCTTGCTGCTGCCATTGTTATGGCGGAAATCGCAAATAGGAGGACCAATGCTGCTGCTATCTTTGCCATTGTTGATTTTTTTTTTGTTTCTGGTTCAAAAGTATTGAGAGATGAGAGAGAGAGGAGAGTGGAGTGGAGTGAACGGTTTATGTCAAATAGCCCGTGAGAGTTTGGTCGAGCAAGTGGGGCTTTGTCGGTGACGGTGGATCATAATTCACATGGTTTGCTTTTAATCGAGTGTGCTCCAGATCACACTATCTACTATGCTACCCTTTTCCTCATTTTTATGATTAGGGCATCCACTTTTCCTCGTTTTTAAAGTTGGGCAGTAGCATTAGCACAAACCTTTTTGAGATTTGTTCTCAACTTCTCAGGCCACATCATATTTTCTCAAACCTCTCCCAAACAAACCTATGAGTCGATATTGGAATCTACAATTCACACCTCATTTAAAATAAAAAATTTACTACTTTACTTTCATACTTAAATTTACTTTTATATTTTTTTTAACCCAATGTCCCCACCAAATGTCACATCTACAAATATAAATCACTCACTATTTTGTAACCTCTCTCATATATGAATCCTAACAAAATTGAGTAGCTAGAGGAGGTTTGTTATTTATGAACCTCAAAAAAACGAAACAAGCTTCTCCACAAACCTCCTATTATTAATGCCCTAACGGGGCGTTTGGCAAGTAGAATGAGAATTTGGGTAATATAGGATTGGAATGGAAATGAGAATTGAAATGTGGGAATTGATAAAATTATCTCAATCCTTTGTTTGGTATTGATTTATTAACGAGCCGAGAGGACCAATAGGCATTCAATCCCTGGGTGCATTCAATCCTTTGTTTGGTATTGATTTAAAACACCTATTGTTTGTAGGCTCGACTCGTTATCTCATTAATATTTATAATTGTATATTAGTAATAATCATAACGATTATCTCTATTACATAAGTGAATGGGGAACAATAAAATTACATATAACTATCCTTTGTCACAAAAAAATTACTCTGCTTTACTTCATACATTTCAAAAAACTTGCCACACATAAAAATCATATTACAATTACCTCAATTACATTTCAAAAAACTTTGCCACACATAAAAAATCAATCACAATAAATTCATATTATAATTACCTCAATTACATAAATTTTGTTTGACCAACAAAATTTAAAATACTAAGGAAGTTACCATTAATTAAAAGGTCATACAAAAATATATCTATCAAAATTAATAAAAAAATATATTTACAAATAATTCAAAATTAGTTTAATCAATGTCATACAATGAAAAATGGTAAACAATTTTGAAAAATAAATAAATAAATCATATCATTAATTTGTCAACCAATCACAATAATTGAGATGAAATTGCCAAAATTACAAATAATGACCATTTAATCATTGCTAATTGACAGTAATTTTTTGGGAAATTCTATATGGTAGCATCGAGGTTTTACTTTTTACACACGGTGACAACTTAAATTTGCATATTCTACACAGTGGTACCGAGTTTTTGTAAATTACACATTGTGGCCTCCAACTTCTAATTTTCTATATGGTGACATGACCCATCTTCAAACAACTAGATCCTAACCATCTAACCCACCTCCCTAAACCACCCCACCACCTTTCTCTCTCCTCCCTCACCTCACCCAGCCCCATTGCAGTAGCATATCAGGCCACCACACCACATTATTACTGCAACAGCCCAGAACCCCACAACAGCCCTCCACCACTG
>SNQN01007650.1:0-23475 GCA_008642245.1 Bassia scoparia | reverse complement strand
TTAAGGATGAAACTTTATTATCTAATGTTGTGTGTGTAATTTTCTAATTATTATTATGGGAGTGCAGAAAAAGATGGAAAAGAAAAGGGCTGAAGCTATACAGAGGGTACATAAGAAACTTGCCGATACAAAACTTGAAGCCCAGAAGAGGAAGGCAAAAGCAAGACATTTAGCGATGAAGGAAATGGCGAAGCATTGTTCACAGCTAAATTGACACAGCTACAGACCTACAGTGCTGATCTCCCAATAAACCAACTGTAATTATGATGTGTTAGTGTTTTGTATAATTGTGATGGATTGGTAGTTAGAGATGTAACTATTTTGTATTTTTGGACTTTTGATGTTGACTTTATACAACTTTTGTCGCTATATTGGATTAATTAATATTTACCATGAAATAATAATGACCATTATTATAGCAATTTGAATGTGATTGTGGGGAATTTAGCTTTTAATTATGTTTTTTTTTAAAAAAATTACAATTTGCTGCGGTTCATAGTATAAAATGCAGCAAATATTATGTTATTTGTTGCTATTAGACTATAGAATGCATCAAATAAGGTAGTTATTTGTTGCGGTTGTACCATTAAAATGCAGCAAATGACAACCTTATTTACTGCATTTTATTGATACAACCGCGGCAAATAAGGTTATTATTTGCTGCAAAATAAAAAAAGGCAGCAAATGTGATTACTCACATTTGCTGCTTTGGCATTTGCTGCGGTTGCAAAAATGCAGCAAATAAGCGTTTTACAACCGCAGCAAATTTGATTTTTTCTACTAGTGATTTTTGCCAAAACATGAAATTTGAACTGCATAAATATCTCAACCGTCAGCAGTTAAGGATATTCAATTAATTCTTTCCAAAACCACGAGTATTTGGCAAGAACATATACGTGGTCATCTGTTGTTCTCCTGTACTCTCCTATCACCCCCAAACAGTTTACCTGTTCTGGGCAACTTAGTTCACTTCACCTGCTCATGCTTCATAATGGTACAAATAGTGTCAACAAAGTTATGTGCAATATATATATCTATGAACACTAATCTAGCCAATCATTGGGGGTCAACAAAAAGAAACCTTTCGCCTAAATCTAACCAAACCTAACAAGACTCTTAACCTACAAAAAGACTCTCTACACAATGGTTTTGTGAAGATATCAGTAAGCTAATCCTCACTCTTGCAACATTTCCACATTACCTTTTTCCACATTATCCCTAAGGAAGTGGTGTCTGATCTCAATATGCTTTGTCTTGGAGTGCTGCACAGAATTCTTAGAAATGTTAATAGCACTTGTATTATCACAAAATATAGGAACACAATCTAATAATATACCAAAGTCTTTCAATTGACTCTTTATCCCACAACTCTGAGAACAGCAAGTGCAGAGCTATGTATTCAGGTTCTGCTGTGGACAACAGGTGTGTTTTGCTTCTTTAGAAACCCAAGGAGATCAACAATGATCCCAGAAAAAAAAAAAATAAAAAAAAAAAAAAAAAAAAATGTGGTCATACCTAATGTGCTTTTCGGATCAACAAGATATCCTGCTAGTCTGCATCTCTGTACGCCACCAGTTCAATTGTGTTACACCTCTATGGTTACCACAAGATACAAATCAACTGTTCCTACCAAGTACCTGAAAAAATTTTCTCACTGCTTTCAGAGTGTGAATCCTTGGGTTGCTCTGGAATCGAGCACACAGCCCCACAGGAACATAGATATCAGAGTTGCTAGCAGTGAGATACAAAGTGAGCCAATCATACTCTGAACAGTGTAGCATCCACAACTGTTCCCCTTTCATTTGCATCCAGTTAGTAGAGGTGGGAACATGTGTGCATATGCTTTACTTTTCTGCATTCCATACTTCTTCAGTAGCTCTTTCAGTACTTCTGCTGATGAATCATTATCCCTTCATCTGTTTGCTTGATCTGCAGCCCAAGAAGAATCCTAGTTCTCCCATCATGCTCATCTCAAATTCACTCGCATGACATCAGCAAACTCATTACATAACATCTGATTAGTTTGACCAAACAATATATCATCAAATAAATTTGTACAACAAGTAAATCAGTGCCCCTTGTTTTGATAAACAAGGTGTGTCCACTGTTCCCCTTTTGTAACCATTTTTAGAAAGTTTGACAACCTTTCATACCAAGCCTAGGAGCTTGCTCAAGACCATACAAAGCTTGTCCAACTTATACAAGGTTGGGGGAACAGTGCATCCTCGAAGCCTGAGGCTGCTCTACAAACACTTCTTCCTCAAGTAGCCATTCAGTAAAGTTGTCTTAACATCCATCTGAAACAATTGAATTTCATGTGAGCAGCAAAAGCAATCAATATTCTTATGGCTTCAAGTCTTGCAACTGGTGCAAAGTCTCATCATAATCAATGCCCTCTTGCTGATTGTAACCTTGCCAACAAGCCTAGCTTTTTCGGACTATGTACCTAGGTCATCCAATTTGTTTCTGAAGACCCAACGAACCTATTACTGTTCTACCTTCTGGTCTAGGCTCAAGATGCCAAACACTGTTCCTCTGGAGCTGGTTAACTCTCTTGCATAGCAAGAACCATCAGGATCAAACAGTGCCATTTTATAGTTCGTAGGTTCTACACAAGACAAAAAAGAATAGAATGCAAAAGTTTGATAACAGCCTCCTATTTGAATACCCTTATTAATATCACTCAAGATCAAATCAGTAGGATGGGAGGATTGATATTTATAACTTTAAAATCTGTATTCAATTGTGCATTCTCTTTAGCATTACCACTAGGCACATGTTCCCCCTCAACTGATGCTTCTCTTGATATTTCCGAGGAATCAGTATGCAAGTGGTCTGCTGGTCTACTACTCTGATTCTCAATGGGTCAACCTGATTGTTGTTGGTTCCCCTGAGTTAGTTGACTGTTCACGTCTTCATGTGGATTTTCCTCTACAACTTCATCTTCAAATGTATTACCAAACTCTTTTCACCCAGTTGGTGGTGAACAGTAGGTGAGTCTGGTTCCCTTACCTGTGATCATCTTGACCAGTGAATTGTTCTCCTGTGAGTCCAATAAGCTCTATAATATCATCATCTGTAACTGTGGAATCTCAGAGAAGTTATATTCATCAAATTACATGACACCTTCTTAATACACAAGGTCCTCTTGTTAAAGACCCTGTATGCCTTACTCTGTGTGGAGTACCAAGGAAGATTGCCTCATCACTCCTAGGGTCGACTTATCCACATTGTTCCATCCCATTATATGCACATAACATTTACAACCAAATTCTCAAATGTGCAATGTTGGGTTTCTTCCCTAGAGTTCATAAGGTGTCTTCTTCGGAATGGACGAGCGTGCTCTGTTTAAAAGTAGCATGCTGTTGCTTATTTGCTCTCCTCAGAAGCTCTTAGGGAGACCACTTTCATGAGCATTATTTCTGCCATCTCCTCTAAGTTATGTTCTTCCTTTCTTACACCTCCCTTCTATTGTGAGTTCTTGGAGCTGAAAAGTTGTGACTTACTCATTATCCCTGGCGTAGTTAGAAAGCTTGCATTCTAAATTCTGTACCATGATCAGATCTTACCGCAAGTCGCAACCAGTGAACAGTTCAACTGGTTCTGCAATTGTTTTACTAACACCTCGAACTCCTCAAAGGTCTCTCTTTGGAAGACAGAATAGAGTCCAAGTGTACCTGGAGTAGTCATCCACTATAATACAACATACTTGTATCCGCTCCAACTCTGCACGCGCATAGGATCACACAAATCTATGTGGATCAGTTCAAGTTGTCTGCTTGTACTGACATCTCTCTTTGGCTTAAAAGATGACTTGACATGCTTTCCTTTGGCACACTCTAAACATACTCTATCCACCACTTACTTAATTCTGGCGCAACCACTAAGTCATGGGTATTGAGTTTGTTCAGAAGTGTAGACTATCATGCCCAAACCTTTTATGCCATAGCCATGATTCTTTTCAACGACTGCACTCAAACAAATGGACTTGTCCTCTGGGATTTGATCCAAGTATGTTATTAAACATCCTCAAACCTAGTTCCTTGGCAGACCAGTTCATCTGTTGAGTTTAACTATGTGACAAAGATCAGCTTGAAACTCGACTCTATTGCCTTTGTCACACAATTGAGATATGCTCAAGAGATTATGGGGTCTGCAAGCCCTCAACATAATATACATCATCAATAGCTTGGAAAGAGACTTACTACCTTACCTAGGCCAACAATAGTACCCTTACTATTGTCTCCAAATGTGACTCTTCCCCCATCATAGGTGCAAGTGAGAGAAACTGTTCTTTATGTCTGACATGTGTCTTGAGCAGCCACTGTCCAAGTACCAGGTATCTCCTCTCACTTAGCCTGCAAAAGCAAATCAAACGTTAGGTTTGGGAACCCAATCAGGATTGGTCCCAATTCATCACCACTGGTCTGCTTCCTATCCTTCCTGCCAGACCATCTTAACATGCTTACTTTCTTGCTTTTGCTTCCACTTATAATACATTCATCAAGTTTGTGTCCACCCTTACTACAGAATTGCACACATGTATATCTTTGATAGACACATACTTACCTTTCTGTATTCCTGAACCCTGTAGTGTCTCTGGTGACCACTTGGAATTGTTCCTCCTAGCAGTATACCCTAGACCAGTACTACTTTTCCCTGAATGGACACTATATGATCTAGATTGTTACGGGCACTCAGTGAGTTGTCAACATGATTTTGACTCTTTCAAGCTCTTTGTCTCTAGTTTCAAGCATTTTCAATAAAAGCACATTCTGTTCATCCATAGATTTAAAATCAATTCTCAATCTTGCAAAATCCATTTTAAGGCTTGAAACCGCAGATTCATAGTCACATTGACAGAACAATCTATTTATCCTTCTTAAACTCATGAATTTCACAGCTAGATCACATATTTTTCCTTCATACTCATCAATCATTGACTATTCTGGATTAGGATGAGCAGGGGGGATAGTAAGAAGTGCATTTGGTCTTGACAAATTCACTATGCAATTCCTGAACATCATCTAATAACAAGTTGAAAGCTTGCAATAGATCAGGTTTGCTAAGATTTTGCCCTTTCCTTGGCTGGAGCAAAGTTGATTGGATCCTCTGGATTTGACTTACACCAGAGGACCAGTTTAACCACCACCTCATCATCGGAAAAATCATTTGACTTAACTGTTCCATTCACTTACACTGATCTAGTGCTACTTCTAATTATCTTTTTCATCTTTTTAATTGCATGCAAAATCTTGTAAGTGATCACAACTAGGACTAGCAATTCATATTCTTCTATTTTCTTCTTAAGGTTCTTTTACCCTCTTATAAGCAGTACTTAAGCCAAGATTCTCATCACACAATTCCAAAATTCAAGCATATTATCTCTATCATAACTCTACATATCTTCACGATTAGAGTAACTACCTGTTGTGAACTGGTTCTCCTGTTTTGGCCATGAGCATCTTTCTGCCTACTTTTCTCTGGAACTGGTTTGGGAACACTGTTCAACGAAGCAGTCATACAACTTTGTCTTCTGATGATGTCTCCTCTCGTCTGAATCAGACTCAGAGTTGCCCCACAGAAGCAACCATGGCTCTTATTGACGCTTGTTTTCATTCTTCATGTTTTGCCTATCCTTCCACTTAGGATAGTTTTTGATGAGATGTCCAACTTCTCCATACTTGAAACAACCTGGATTAGAAGATAGTCTTATGAATTCTTCTTAATTTTCTCTGGTTTCTGAAGTGCTTCTCGAAGCGTTGGCCATCATGGCAATGTCATCTTTCTTATCATCTCAACTGTTCCCTTCATGCAATGCCCTTTACTGGTTCCTTCGTTGCATCAACCAACATCTCATGTGTCATGAGGAACCGATCAATGTTCTAATGTGAGAACAGTTAAATCTTTTGCCTCATACACTGCAGTCACTTTGCTGTCCAAGCACCTGTAAGACTTCTAAGCATCTTCCTTACCAGGTCCTCGTCGGTAAAGTTCTTACCAAGTGATTTTAGATCATTTACTATAGTCATGAAGCGTCCAAAGCAATCATTTATATTCTCGTTTTTGTTCATATTAAAAGCTTCTTATTTTGACATAAGTAAATCAATCTTAGAATGTTTACCTCGCTGGTACCCTCATATGTAAGTTCTAGGGTATCCAGATCTCTTGGCTGACTGACATGCTGAGATCCTATTGATTCTCGTTCTCTGCAATGGCTTGTTGTAGGATGGGACATGGCTTAGTTCTTTTCCAGTGTCTTGTAGTCTGTGCTTATCGCTTTATTTCTTCACATGAACCACAATGATGAATCAATCTGCTTTGACCACAGCTGGACCATTCTTCACAATCATCCAACATTCATAGTCAATGCCCATGATGATGTTCTGCATTCTGTTCTTTCCACCAGGCATAGTTTTTTCCATTAAACTTAGGAGTTTTGTGCGTATCGAATTGCTTGCATCTCATGATACTCATGATCAAATTTCTCTGGTGTTAACCGTACAAGAAGCTTAGGTCTGATAACAATTGAAGGTTTCCCGAAGGTATCAAGAGGGGGTGAATTGAGTGCCTATAAAATTTTGATTGTGTATGCTTTAGTGGCGTAGACCAGTTGGACTGGTCTCGCAGCAGTAAGTGTTGACAGTACGTTAGAACGATATCGAGCAATAATATAAAGACAAAAAATTTAACGAGGTTCACCAACTCTGGGCTACGTCCTCCATATCCTAGTACTTTTATTAATCTACTCGAAATAACAAAGCAACTCTCCTCACAATGTACGTGAACTCACAATACAATTGTCACCCACACTCAACCCAAGTGTGCTAATTCGCACTTGAACTCACAAGCACTCGCTAATGAACTTCAATAGCTACCCAATCACAATCCCCTTCGTGGTAATTCAATACAACTTACCTTTCTCTCAATTACTCACCTTATGAGTTTAAAGGTATTTGATCGCTCAATATGTGCGCACTTTTGTGTATGAACAATGCTTCCTTGATCTAGGCTTGGACTTTTTCTCTTTCTTTCTTTCTCTTAAAAATACACTTTTAAGAACGTGGAGAGAAGTGTTAATTCGTGAGTCTATATGCATGGATATTATAGCCAAGGCTAGCAATTACTAGTGATGCAAACCTAGAATAGAAGATAAATATAGATATATCTACTTCTTATATTTTAGGAAAGTCCATTAGATATTATTCATACTTAAATGATATATATCTATGTTACTTTAATTGCATCTCAGTAATTACCTATATCCAAATATATATTCTCACTAGATCATCTTTGAAGTTTCCATAAAACCGTTTTTAAGAAAACTTTCCCAAAATATTGAAGAAAACTTTCCAAATCTTTTCTTGCTCGACAAGATGATCCGCGTTGTGAGAACAGTACACTGTTCTCCCAACTGGTAGGGTCAAAGTCAACTAACCAACTAGTTTGTTGCCTCCAACTCTAAGAGAGAAAGTTCGAAGCCCAATGCCATCAACCAATAATACAAGCACGCAACAAACACATTATGCACCAATACAACGAAGAGCTTATTCTAATCCTAGAAACTATCTTCAATGTTCTTCAACTTCTCGAACTTCTTTGATCTTAAATATAAGCTTGATCTTCTCGAGTCTTCCACGAAGAACTTATGCTTCAATAGTGGAATTCCTGTATGTCAAACATATAACAATTTGCACAGTATAATTGTTAGCATACAGTCACTCTCTTTCAAGTGACCAAGAAAAGTATCTCAGCTGTTCAAACCAGCTGTATTCATCAGACAATGTACTATTCTGCAACTGCCTGTCATCACTCAAAACAAATAGGAACTCATATCTATATATATATATATATATATATATTATATATTATATATATATATATATATATATATATTTTAATATATATATATATTATATATGAGATAAAATAATTTTAAAATCACATTAATTTTCTGAAGTATTGTTCACTTCCTTCTTTGAATCAAACATTGAAAATAATTAAAATTATTTTCCGTCCTTCCCCATCCCTTCTTTCCATTCTCTTCCTATACTAATATCTAATCAAACAATGGATTCTTTTTACTTCTTTTCAACCAAACATGATAAAATAAACATAATTTCCCTTCGTTTTCTTTTCATTTCTAGCTTTCTCGATCATCTCTTCTGATCCTTTACTAATATTGAATCAAACAAGATGATGACTTAATCATTTCCATCCATTGATCGAATCCATCCATAAACATACATGTCTTGACTTTCTTCATTATGTCTTAAATTAAGATTTCGTCAAGCTAAAACTTTTGATTACGATAACTCGAACCAATAGCAACAGGTATGGGATATGTGCCATGAAGCCTTAATTTATTGGTTGTAAAATAAGAGAGATAATGTAGTTGCTGAGGATTGTGAAAGTATATCTCTATTATATAAGCCAAGGGGGGAGCAATGGTGTCCCCCTAAGAAATGTCTGATTTGCCCTTTGGTAAATATAAATTGACCTATTTGAACCTTCTTTAATTAATTCACTTCTTACTTTAAAAATTTTCAAATAAATGAAGGTTTCAAATTTACTAAATAAACTAATACTACTTAAAAGTTAAAACATTCATGGTGAAAAAATTATGATTGAAAAATGACAAAATATTTTTAAAAATTACAATTCAAAAAACGTCAAATTTAAATATAGATTAACAATTTTTCCTCTTTGTTTTAAGCACGCATAGCGTGCACTTAAAAACTAGTATTAGTAAAAGCTAACATATTATGTGTCAGTTACGGGTGTCAGTTTTGTTTGACGTATAATTCAATTTAGTGTAGCTATATTGAGTTCAATTTTGGTTTATAATAGTTCACATCAATTCATTTTAATTAAAGTTTAATTTAGTTCAGTTCATTTATGGTCGGATCTAAACATTTTAGTTTAATTCAATTCAGTAAACCGAACTTCAATACAATCAACTCAACTTTGATTGATAACAATTATAGTTCAATTCAGTTCAACTGAAATGTAATTATATTCTGTTATGTTTTACGGAGTAGTTGTTATTAGTTCAGTTCAATACAGTTAAACCAAAATTCATTTTAGTTTACTTTAGTTTTGGTTGATATCAGTCCAGTTCAATTGAGTTAAATCAAAATTCAATTCAGTTCAATTCGGTTTTTGTTGATAGCAGTTCGGTTCAATAATTCAGTTAACTCAGAATTTTGTTTAGTTCAATTTTAATTGATAACGGTTCAATTTAATTCAATTGAACCGTACCAGAATCCAGTTTGGTTCGGTTGATACTAATTTAGTTCAATTCAATTTCGATTTGGTTATCCATAATGAGGGTGATTTTATCCATAATGAGGGTGATACAAGGTAGAACCTCACTTCAAGTACGTTTTATTGATGTCGTTAGATTATGAGTTTTATGACAACGAATTCAACTAATCAACTCTATCTAAGATTAGTGAAACAATTACAATTTACAACAATAATATGTTATTAATATCATAATGTGAGTTTGTTTGATCATCTTAATCTATCTTGACCGTTGATCTAATTAATTGACTCTGTTTAGCCTATGGGTGTGCTCTTTTCAACTAATGACTTAATAAGATCTGTTATAATTTTATGACTTATTCTCATACATCTAGATCGTATAAGTATTAATGAGATATTATTTTATTACATAGATGATATCTTATAAGACATGATCATATTAGATGAGCCAACAATTCAATTTATTTCAGTTTTAGTGTATTTTAGTTCAATTTATTTCACATTCAAGTTGATTAAAATTCAATTAGGCCTAGTTTAAGTAAATTTTGGTTTAGTTAACTTTAATTTAAGTTTTATATAAATAGTTAAATTTAGTTTTCAAACAATTAATTTTAAGTCGCCGTTTGTTTAGTTTAATTACATTTCAATTTCAGTTCGTTTGACTCTGTATGTTCAGTTAAGTTTAGTTACAATTCATTTTCAGTTCAATTAAAATAAGTTTAGTTATAGTTCATTTTTCAATTCGATTAATTTAGTTATATGTTTAGTTTATTTCAGTTCAATCATCATACTTACATTTACATGAAATCATGAATGAATGGCTCCTTAAATGATCTTTTAAGTTAAATTTTGAGCTCTCAATTAGGACCTATATCTTTAAACTTATTTAGGGATATTTTAATTCAATTCAGATGCAATTCAATCCATAGAAAAAAAAAGCTTTACTTTTCTTATTTGTTTCGCCTTTTAGATTCAGAGATCTCTCTAAACAAGAAAGCTAGTTGTAAATTAAACTCGCTTTCATTTCTTTCTTTTGATAAGATCTCTTCCTTGTTGGGATTAAACCCTAATTCATATCAAATTAGTTGGTAATATTAGATCTGTGGAAGCGTACATGAATCCATGACGAAGATCGACGGTGGGTTTTGATCTTCCAATTCTTTATGCATGGCTCCTTAGGGTTTCTACTGATGATGGGATGTTAGTGAGAATAGGAAAACCATATGAATTCGGGACCATAATCCTTAATGTCTATTTATATACATAGACTCCTTCCTAATCCGTCCATCGGTATCTACACAAAAAAAAAACTGATCCCACACTCTATAAAAGACGTAAATAGCCCCAATAATCATTACTTTATTGGATCACTTTATTTTGGACCGAACTATATGATAGCACATAATACAATTATAACTGAATTGCACACGTAATTGCATGTAGGTCCATGAAATTTCCAACATTCCTTGTTATGTTATTTATCTTTGATTATTCTTTTGTCCCAAGTCATTCTATTCTTTATCATTGAATCTTCTTTAATATAGAGTATGCCTTAAAACTTCTTGAATAGAGATATTTGTGATTCCCTACTTTTCTCTTTGCCACTTCTCCATTATTTGAATTATTATAATCATAAATTGATATCACTTGCTTGATTTTATTAGGTGTACAAGTGTGAGTAATTATCTCACATTCAAAGATAAAACTATATCTTCTACTTAAACCTTGATCTGCTACTTCATTTGCTAATTTTGCTATTCTCATAGTATAATTTTGGGGTGAAATTTCACTTATATATTTTGTTAAAGGTTTATTCTTCCCTTAATTGTTTTCCTTCATCGTCCTTATAGCTCATTAATAGGTAGGCCAAGATATTTTTTTCTTTACTCAATTACTTTATTGAAATAATAAGTAATTGATAGATTATCTTCTTCTTCTCTTTTGTACACAAAACTAACTTAAAATAATATGACCTTGATGACGAATTAATAAATATTCTGTGTCTACGACCTATTAACTTACTAAAACAATTAGGGGGATGATAATTCTTTTTGACTAAATTCCTCTTTAATAAAAAAAGTTATTGAACTTAAGTTTTGGTTTATTGGTTTCCCTTAGTTTTTTAATGTATAATAAAAAATTATAAGTTCAAATAAATTTAGATAAATAAGTTTATAATATCACTCGGCTGCTATCTTAGCTCAGGAGATCATTGGAATATAAAGAAATTGAATTAAACAACTTCAATTCTATTGAGGTGCCTTTCGACTATTTTATTGTGAAAAATTACGTGAAACTCTATTTATTTTATAAAAGATGGATCTATTTTAAAATTGACGAGGAATTATGATAGACAATGGAGCATGCTAGGTAACAAATCCAAATATTTTAATAAATGACATAGATTGCTCATTATGGCACTAAGGCTATGCATGATTGATGATTGACAAGTGTTTATCTAGTGCTAAAATAAAAAGTAGCTATTTAGGTTGAAATAGTAGGTATATTGATAAGTCGATTAAATATACATTTTATATGCTATATTTAATTGATATTTGTCATGTTTTTCTCTATATTTAATTGTATTGAGCTTTGTTATATATTTTGATATTACTTGTCTTGGGTATGTATGTTTGTGTCATTTTAGTAGGATTTGGCTTGATTTCCTAGAATTATTGGAGAAGCAAGATTATGCAAATTGGATGATTATCAAAGGAGAGTTGAGCATATGAATGCCATTTAGCATTCATGAGGACCATGAAATAGCTTTGTTAAAATTGTTTCCGAAAGTTCAGTTTGACCAATGATCACTATTATGCCCATATCTCAGGATAAGTATTAATGCGTTTCATATTGCGTTGGAAACAAGATTCAAATATCTTCGCAACGGTAGGTCACACGTCTCGTTTCGATGTCTATAAATCAAGATACGACCTCTCAAAGTGGACCCATCGGTTATGGACCCATCGGTTCAGGAGCAAAACCAATTGCCCTATGGCTCTCGTTTGCCACTGCTGCTATCGATTCTACTTCGCACTATGGGTTCCCAGCGACCAATGGACGACCCAACTGTGCTTTCATGTGTTAATTACAATAAGCCCATTAGCGAAGTTATATAATTACTTTGTTTAGTAATTAGAAGGAGAGGGGCGTACAACATGGGAGTTGCTGCTTGGTTCGGCAAATGGGCGAGCATCTCATTGATTTGTATGACAATTATCTTGTAATTTTGATTCGATACTTTTAGTTTTCTTTACTTTGTTTATGTAGTTTTTTTTTCTTCAATTGATTTATGCTTTAATTAATTGTTTTGTTTTAGTTCTTAGTTTGTTTTCCAATTATGTTTGAGCAGTGTAATTATCTAGGATTTGGTTGAACCCTAATATGAAAAATATGTTGTGATTTGATCTCAAATCTCCAAATTAAATTAGTTGATTGTTCATCTTTGTTAGGGTTGATATTATTATCAATATTTGACTAGAAATAGTATTTATTGAATGTGATTAGGTTCGTGACAAAAGTTTGCTCTTAATCGAATTTAGAACCCTAGAAAACGTAGGACAAATCATCACGTAAGTAGTTGATCGGACTTGCTAGGATTTTAAGATGCTATTCTACGTATGACTCCATGAAAATAGGTACGATTACATAGGTAGGGAAATCATTGATTGATCGAAAGAAATCTTTGGTACTAATATAGGGTGCATCTATCCTGTTGAATATTTTCTGATTGATTTGGGGTAAGATTAATGATTACATGTGTTTATATTAGCGAGGATACTTAATCCTAGATATTTTAATTTTTTAGATTTCTTTAGTTACTATTAGTTTCCAATAATTCTCCTTTTTTTTACGTGCTCTACTAATTGTAATTCATAGATGGCCTCACTCATAAATTTGGTGTGGCAAGAAGCCTCAAACAAAAGTTTGTGTTAAATTAAACTATTAAGGGGGTATTTGGTATGACATTTTTTAAAACAAGAAACGGATTCATGTAACATTTATTATTACTTGTTTGGTTTGTGAGTGGGGAAACAATTACCATTATTTTGTGGTAACAGATCACCTCAATTGACATTTAGACAGATTGTCCAAGATGATTCTTGCCCTTGCTGTGCAAACACCCCAGAAAACTCCTCCCACATTCTCTTCTCTTGTCCCTAGGCCTTAGAGGTTTGGGACCTCCTCTCAATTGACCCTTTATCCTCAATTCTCTCCTTTGTTCCCTGGCTCAAATTCCACCTAACTACCTTCACCCTACCCTCACATACTCTCACCCTCCCCTGGCCTTTGTTCTTTGTAAGTGCTCTCTGGTGCATTTGGTTGAGAAGAAATAAAGTAATTTTTTTCAAGGACTCTCAAAGATGCTTTGGTGGTGAAAAGAGATGCCCTTAAAATTGCGTGGGAGCACTTTAGCTTCACCCCCCTTCCCACACATATTCAGCAACCATTAAGCCATAAGTGGACCCCACCACCACACGGTTAGGTCTTATTTAATGTTGATGCTTCCCTTAGCAGCAACTCCATTGTTGCAGGAGTGGGGGTGTTTGTCGTGATGAGTTTGCAACATGGGTAGTCGGTTTCAAGTGTAGAAGGAAAGCTCACTCCCCCCTTGAAGCTGAGCTCTTTGTAATCTTTGAGTGTCTTAAATTGATCAACTCCCTTGATTTGCAAAATGTTATAATATCTTCTGACTATAGCACTGCTATCGCAAGGCTCAAATTGACCCCCATTGCTAAGGATTGCCACTTCAACTTGCTCTCTTGCTGGGGCCTGCTACAGGGGCGAGTAATCATACTGGAGCATAGAAGCAGAAGCACAAATCGATTGGCTGACAGCATAGCAAAGGAAGCAAATTTGGATACTTCTCCTTTTGTAAACAATTTTGCCACTGTTTGGCATGAACCTTGTGTCACTTCTTTAAGTTTGTACTTGGAGGAATTAACCTCTAACTCTTCTACTGAATATGTTATTTCTTGTTCCTGTTTGCACAAAAAAAAAAGATCACCTCAATTCGTTCCCACTCAAACACCCAAAGGAAACAACTGTCGTTTCCAAAAAATTGACAAAGCTAGCTCTCAGACTACAATAATAATAAACATTCAGCATCATTGGGATTTCATTCATAAAAAAATATAATAATAGCGATTTTTTTGTTGGTGGTCTACTTCTGTTGATGAATTGAAGTTTATGATGATTTGATGATGGTCCGATTATATTCAATTCAACTTATTTAAGCATTTTAGTACTTATTAAAAAAAGAAGTTCAAATCGAATCCGAAAATTTCATATTAGATTAGACCATATCAGATCAGATCAAACCAGATTAGATCAGATCAGAAAAATTCATATGAGATCAGACCAAATAAGAAAAATTCAAATGATATCTGAAAATACTAAATGCAAAAAAAAAAAAAAACAACTACAAAAAGTTTAGTTCAGAAAATTTTAGATTAGATCAGACCAAATCATAAAAGTTCAGATAAAATAAATTCAGATCAGATTAATTCAAACGAACTGAACATAGTCGAAATGAAATAAAGAATCAATGGTGATTTGATTTTTTTTTTTTTTAAATAATAATTTAACATTTTGCATAGATAAAAAGGTACTATTTCATTTACGTTACAATACCTATACCAAACAAAATGAAAGAGGATGCACTCTAATTGTTTCCATTTCATTATTTTTTTGGTGTACCACCCGGTTCATCCTTTTTGGGCTAATCCAGATTCGAGGATCAGTTCTGGGTGGTTATAATATCAAACAAAAAATCGAAAGTAACAATTTTTGTTAACGTTTCCCCTTCTTATCAAAATCCTTCCGATTCCATTTCCATATCTCTTAACAGACGACCCCTAAGAGCTCAACACTCAGGCATCCTTTATGCTTCTAAGTTTAAAACTCCCCAACACTCTTAAGAGTCTCCACGAATTAATAAGACATTTTTGAGAGCTTCACACTTGAAATCAAAAGAGTCATTTTCACAAGCAAATACACACAACACTTATAGCGATAAAATACTCTTGTACACTTATAGAGTAAGTAAGAAAGGTTGAAAGATATTTTTAAGCATTTCTAATAGTCGATTAGAGATTGGTGAATGATTGTTAGGTCAAACACGGGAACTTGCAAGGGCAAATAGAGAGTTTCTCACATTGAGAGTAGAGCGTGCGTGGGGGTGAGCTGCTTCCTAGAGTAAGAAGCAGTTGGGTCGTGTATTTTTGTTTCTCTGGGTTGATTAATAAGATATATAGAGTAAAAAGTGAAGGAATTGTGTCCTTAAACTATTGTGCAATTACTAAATATAAATTAAGATTATATTATGGAGATAATCAGTAGGTTATATTAGTTGTCATATTTACTTGCTAGAGAATAATTATGACTAGTAGACCAATATGATAGAGTCTACAACTAATATTAACTTAATCCTAGGAGGTCACACATACAAGCACGATATTAGACTAAATAATGAAAGGGCCCAATAATTGAGATTATGGGATAGAATAGTCACGCTATTCAATATTTATTGGATATACTTATTAGGTTGAACTGGTGATTTCAATGGTTTAGTTTTATAAAACTCTAAACCCTAATACTCTCTAAGAACTTTCTCCCCAAAAAGTAAGAGAGTGATATTAATCTCTTTCGTACTAGCATACGTGGGATTCTGATATGGTGTTGGTTGACTGAATGGAGGAGCAATAGTTGAGGCTCTTGATATTTATTTCGTTGTAGTGTTGCAGTCATCAAAGGGAGAATACACATCAAAGGTTGTAATTCTAAACCTTATTATTTGATACTAATTAATTATATGCATGTGATCCTGTTTAGAGGTTAATATGATTCTTGAAATTCCGCTAAGTGCATCTAAAAACTACATAAGATATATAGAGTAAAAAGGACATAACAGTTGGACAGAACATCGTTAAATTTGGTGTGTTATCTTTTATTATTATGTTTAATTGTTTCCTTGATTAATTCGGAGAATTTTTCATCAACTCACCCCTTATATATTTTCAGTATTTTTAAACCTTCAATTCAAAGATTTTAAAAAATTAAAAACGAAATAAAGTGAAAGTGATATAATCTCTAATTTGTGGAATGTCCATATGGGGGAGAGAGATGTGATATTTATGGTACCATGGGAGTAGAGCTGTCAGTTTGGTTAGAATTTATAGAAACTGAAATGTTAACTGAAAACTGATTGGAAACTGAACTAAATAAACTGAACTGATGCAAACTGATAACGGAAAATCAACTGTCAGGAGTCAACCGGAACTGAACTGCAACTGAACTGGAACAAACTGAAACTGAAACTGAACTACAACTGAACTAAACAAACTGAAAATGAACTGCAACTGAACTGAAACAAACTGAAACTGGAATTAATTGCTTAAAATAGAAAATGTTGGTCAAACAATTGAATTGATATTCAACTGAACTTAAACTTAACTGAATTGGAATTGAACCTGAACTGAAACTTAACCAATAATCAAAAATATTTCTTTTAAATTACTAACCCTTAATTTGTAATAATGCACCAATCAATTAACATTACTTAAGTTTATATTATTTAATTTGTGGAGCTATGAAA
Source organism: Bassia scoparia (assembly GCA_008642245.1). Taxonomy (NCBI): domain Eukaryota; kingdom Viridiplantae; phylum Streptophyta; class Magnoliopsida; order Caryophyllales; family Amaranthaceae; genus Bassia; species Bassia scoparia. Next base: position 6,611 of record SNQN01007650.1, on the reverse strand, counting down.
TATAATTGAAATAGACTTACTTAATATTTACATCGAGACTATATATAATTGACATAAGACTTACTTAATATTTACAAGACTTGTATATAATTGACATGACTTACTTAATATTTACATAAACTTATATATAATTGACATAGTGATGGTTTTATAACATCAATTGGATAAGAATGGTCTATAACACATGTGACTTACATATAATTGATACAGACTTACTTAAGATTTATATAGACTTACCTTATTTGACATAGACTTACATGTATATTACCTAGAATATCTAGATTGACATATTTTAGACCTGATTTTGTTGCCCCACTTGAATTTTTTTAACGCACATATTGTACTTCATAATTAGTTTTCCTTTATTTTTATTACAGATTTGTATTATAGACCACCCTTCATCCCATGTATGTTATAGACAAATAGTTACTCAAACAAAAAACGATTAACTTTATATATAACTAGCTAACATGTATTTTTGCTTTCAACCGAAATTAACCGTTAAGAAACAATTTTTTTAAAATCAAAGACGTCAAATTGCTATGGTTCAAACTGAAATCAATTAAAATTGAAATGAACCGATTAAGTTCAAACTGAAATAAATTGAAACTGAAATGAACAAATTAAGTTCAAACTGAAATAAACGGAAACTGAACCGAATTGAAATTGAAAAAAAATGGACTAAACTGAACTGAAATAATTGTTAACTGAACTAAACTGAACTGTTTACACATTGAACTGAAATCAACTGAACTAAATTATAACTGAACCGTTATGGTTTAACTAGAACTGACTGAACTAACTGAACTGACAGCTCTACATGGGAGTAGTTAAAGCCTTAACTTTGTTGAACAAAAGATGATAGATAACAAAATTGTGTATGCGTGGTCTTCTCATGCATGTACACAAGGTGTATTATTCAATCACAAAAGATCATACATACAATTTAATGAGGCATAAAAAATTAAAGTGCAAAACATTATTGAATAGAATGCTTACAAACACCTTGTGTATGTGTAGCCTTAATACGCTTGTAGAACTAAACCTTTGCTTCTTATCTCTTCCAACAAATTAATCCCAACCTAGGCAACATCAAATACGAAGTTAATCATTTAAAACACACTTGCATGCTCCATAATAATGATTAATAATAAGAAAATTTGTGAATTACACTCTTAACTTTGCAAATTTTTGTGACTTGCCCCCTTAACTCTTTTTTTCTTTTTCTTTTTTTTATTGAATTACCCCCCACAACTCGCCAGTCATTATTATTGTTTTCACCCCCACATCACAAATTTCCATTAAATATTAATCTTGATTTGATGATGATTGAATTTTGAAGTACAGCTTTGAATGGAGCTTCAATTGAATGGTAGAAATGGTGTGGAGATGAGTAGAAATGGTGTAGAAGGAGTGTTGTGCTGCTACGTGGCGGGGCGCCAAGTGTTTGGCGTGGCGCCATTATGTTCTGGAAGCAAAACAAAGGAGTAGTGGGCTGTGGCTTGGCGCCACTCAGGTGGCGAGGCACCATCCTGGTGGCGCGGCGCCATGTGGATGGTGTGCCGCCATCTGCTTTCTGGAATTTTGCGGGTTGGCTCTGTTTTAAGCGGTGAAGCGGTGCGGTTATATTAAGGCTTATTTTGCTTTACTCATTTCATAAGTTTGTATCACAAAACACATATTATCTCTCTCAAACACTCTCAAACTCTCTAAACTAGATTTAAGCATAGTTTTTGAGGTTAGCTCTGCAATTTATCCAATTGGAGCTTGTGTATGAGTTTGTTCTTCATTCATTAATAATCAAGGTGCTAAGGGTGGGTTTTTCTCCCGGTTCTCGGGTTTCCCACGGTAACTCTATCTTGTTAAATCTCATTAATATCCTCTTAAATTTACTTGTTGCTCTTGTTGATTGCTTGTTCTTGGATAATTATTGGTTTATACTTGTTGTTGGGTGTTCTTGCTTGTTTGAATTGTTGTTGGACTTGTCTACTGCTATAACAATTGGTATCAGAGCCGGAGTTTAATCTTTGGTGGTTTGTGGCTTAGGGTTTGAGTTCAATTGTAGTTTGAAGTAAGAAAAACTCAGGTTTGTTGATTTAGGTGTTTGAGGTTTGAATTATTGATTGTAATTTGGAAACCTTAATTGTTAAACCCTAAATTAAGATGGAGGAGAACAAAATGAAAATTGAGAAGTGAAGGTTCTAAGATACTCAAGAGAGGGGGGGGGGTGAATTGAGTATAACGATTGTGACCAAATTTTTTCTTTTTGGCTTTTGATCTTATTGATAAAGGAAACCAGTTGGGCTGGTTCCTATACGCAGGCGGAATGTATAAAGGTCAGTAAAAGAACACCAGTATTTAACAGGTTCACCCAACTCTGGGCTACTGTCCTCCATACCCTAAGCTCTTTTATTAATCAACTCTGAAAAACAAAGAATTGCTCACTCTAACTGTTTCCCTACATTCCGGGAACCATACACCCACATCACTCTGAATGTGCAGCTCGACTCACACTCGTAAGTCCAACTTTGTGTTTGAACTCCACAAACAAGTACCAAGGCTTTTAAACCCCTCTGTTGATAGATCCTTACAGAACAAATATTTATCTCTATGAATTACTTCTTTAAAAGCTAAGTAAGAAGAATGATGTTTGCTCGATGTACTCTCGTGTATGACTCGATGGTTATGAACTAATGCTTTTTTGTTTTTTTTCTCTCAAGTAGTCATATATTAAGCATTCCTTTATTAGCCGTGGAGAGAGATTATAGAATGTTGGAAGTATAGACGTATATTTATATTACTTAACCCTAGTTTCATAAAATCTAATTCTTGCTAAACAGGCAAGATTAGTTTTTTGGAAAGTAATTATCTTGTTCGATTTTATCCTAACGATTTTGATCGAACAAGATATAACTCTAGTTTAAGGTAATATATTATCCATCTATATATTCCAACTGCAAATAATCTTTTCAATAATATCCTGTTGAAAAATATTTTAGAAGAAAACCCTTTTCAAAACCGCTAGCCAACATCTCTATTCAGGAACTAAGTTGGTTCACCAGCTTGGTTTTCCTTGAAGTGTGTTGTGAATTCGGTTCCAAGCTTTGTACCAAATTCACAACACTACTTTAAAAACACTTAAGCACTTAGTTCATTTCCATTTAGTCACATCTACAGAGCATATGACATGAAAAATCCTTAATTTAAACTCTAAATTACAATTCTTCGGAATTCTTCATGCAATCTTCAAGGATACTTGAATCTTTTTACCTTTAATTACTATAATTCTTATGAGCACAGCTTTCTCGAAAGGATTCACAAAACTTAAAGTCTTGGAATAGATCTATTACTATGCACATATAAACATGTTAACATGCAACAAAAGATAATATGACTTGTTCTTACAGAATAACAGTCAAGGAACAGCTCGTACTTGTTCTGCACCAGTGAATGAGCTCTTAATGTAATCAGCTGTTCCATGTAATAAACAAGTTAGTTTCAAAGATTCTCATAAAATATAAATTGTCTAGGGAAACAGGAGTTTTCTAACTAGCTGTTCCCCGACCCAACTATAATGCAAATTTAATCATCTCTGTCTTCCCTGTAATGGTGTGTCATCCATTCCAAAACTTAAGGAACAACAAATTCCGCCCTTCTTGCATGAATGACAACTTTAATGAATTCCCTGTAACAAACCAATTAAGTAAACACGAGCAACCTTTCCAATTTTGTACTCATAAGAAGTTTGAGCACAACCACAGACTCAATGACTCAATGAACAAGTTAGCTATTCTAACTGGTTCCTACAAGAAAAAGACTCAATGAACAAGTTAGCTTATTCTACACTGGTTCTACACAAGAAAAGACTTCAATGAACAAGTTTAGCTATTCTACATGGATATCCTAAAAACTTACAAACTAGATTCTGCTTTAAACTTTCGACCTTCTTTCACCTTTGGATCATTTAGACTTACGACAAGTAGCAGCATCAATTTTAACTACGTTGCACACCATACATTAGAGCATAAAAACCCACAATAAAGACTGGCACATTGTTTAAGGCTTGTCCAAAAGTGTAATACACAAGTATCAATACAGAGATATATAGATATCATAGACATCACAAAAGAGCCAAATAAATAAGTTCATACAAGTCGCATAAGGTAACCAAAAGGACCCTAATGCCACATAGAAAGAATTGTTCGTGGATAAGGGTTGAGAATAAGTACATCAGGCCAACAGAATCAGTTATTTAAGAGAATTTAAAAGAAAAATAGGGGAGGGGAAAAACTGGAGCAAACAGCATCACTCTCTCCATCTATACTCTTCTCCTCCTCTCATCATCGTGAGCTCAGCATCTTCATCATCTTCATCATTACGCATCAATCATATCAATTCATATCTAACATCCTCTCAACTCCTCACATCAACATAGGGTCCTCAAACCTTTGTCTCCTCAGTTGCTGCTAGTTTATTTTTTTCTATTCAATGTCTCCCTGGTCCTCGATCCCCGGAAGCCAACAACTCACTTCCAGTAGAGCGAGACCTGAGTCTTAGGAGAAACGAACTAATACCTCCGGAGCACATCTAGCTTTGACATTAGGAACAGTAAGTAATAGCAATTGAGTTCTCAGCTACTCCTTCTCTCATCTGACCGATCTTGGCATTGAAGCGAGTTGAAATAACCTGAACCAGCTCCATCAACTTACCAAGAGTTTTCCTCCTGGTTCTCCATTCCTTTCTAGCACAATCTTGACTAGTGGTTCTCTGCCCTGGCCGTTTTCTTGGGAGGCTGGCTTAATTCCAACTGGCTCCTCAAACTTATACTCAGAATTATCAGCACTAATATCAAACCTTGATTTATGGATAGGCTGGTGAATACTGTAAACAGTACATTGTAGACCCGACTCAGGCAACTTGCTATCCTTAAGCAATCGAGTAATGATCAAGATACCATAGGGCAGAGAATGATGAGCTGAACCATAAAAGTTCATGATGTGGTCAAGCAATCAAGGAAGGAAGATTTATCTTTAATCTTCTTCATCATCAGGTAATCCAGGTAACATCTCCATGAATGCGTACTGTTCCTCTCCTTGAGCTCAAGGAAGCAACACTTTTTACACAAAGAGTGCAGAACCAGCATCAAGTGGTTTCCTTAAGATCAACAGATTTAAAGATACATAGTTCTGGCATTTTCTCCCAAACAGAAAGTCAATTTCATTCAGGGTGTGGACGCCAACCAACATGGGCCACCAACACTTGAGTACTTGTCAAACCCATCCTAGGAATCCCTAAATGCTGGACATCACAGAAGAAACAGAAACAAATCTGACCTCTACTCCTCCAATAGTAGAACATAGACATATCAGGCAATTGTCTAAGATTGATGTATAGAATACCTTATCCCGCAAACATTTGCAGCATGAATCAATTCAAATCATGACATCCATCCTTGAAACCATTTAATTCGTTATACTCAGATAATGATGCAACACTGAAATAAACCATCCTAAGCTCTATCATCTAGACAGAACTAACTCTAGCCTAAGTCAGTAGAAATGAAAGGGATTCTAACGGACTTATCCTTACATTGAGCGAGGTGGTTTAACCAGCAAGGCAGTTTTTCCTCTTGGTTCTCTCAGAACCAGTTGATTGTTCCTCTCTTCCTTTTGTACTTCTTTTTCACCAAACAGTGACGATAAGTCTTCCCCTCGACACAGTCTATCTTTCCTTTTTTTCAAAACAAGTGACGAAGCTTCCATCTCCCTACACTGAACTCCAACCAAGGTTCGCTTTCCTTTTCCGCCTTCAGTAATTTGAACATCTTCCCTTCGTTCACTTCAAAAACCCAATGAGGGGTAGGCGATGAGGTCAAAAAACCAGCGGTTGCGACCTTACCATCAAATTCTTGTTTAGAAATTCTCTTGAGCATCTCATCGAAGTTTTTTCCCCCCACGTGAGAAGAGTGCACCTAATTCAGATAGTGCACACATTCGAATCGGTGGATTCAACGAGGCACCGCTCAGAAATATGGATTCATATTTGAGATCAGAGAGAGCATTCTTTAATCTCCTTGTGTTTTACTTTTTGAAATTTTTGAAGGTGTTTTACTGAAGTGGTTTGTTTGTTTGTTTAATTTTGTGGGAGTGGATTGAGGAGGGTTTGTGGTAGGTGAGTCTGTGGGTGGTGGGGAGCATCAGTGGGTTTTAAACTTAGTAAACGGTTGTTTTTTGTCTTAGGGTTTTTAACTTTGTATTTTCTGAGAGTAGTTTTACTGGGATGTGAGTGATAAGCGAACTCTGATTGGCCTTTGTGGGTCCTCTTAGGGCCCTTTTTTTCACAGTACTTTGATGTCTAGTTCTACCCATGAAGATGACGCAGATCGAACAGTGTAACTGTATTAGATGGCAGTAACTTTGAATCTTTTGCAATTGATTTTAGTGAATGCGGGGAGAGGAAAACAAGTACGGAGATGAGAAATTACAGAAAGAAAAAGTGTTAATGGGCGTAATGCATGCATACGTTATGAGCTGTTTCATCACAAAGGGTTGAACAATTATTTAGTGTAATGAGAGTGATCATGCAAAGGAAGGTGAGAAGGAGGTTTGAGT
>SNQN01007649.1:12935-26548 GCA_008642245.1 Bassia scoparia | reverse complement strand
TGAGACGCGTGTTTAGCGGTGTATGATTTATAAAGTTGTATGAATCTAAATGAAAAACGTTGTGGCAAATCTAGATCGATCAGGTTACAATAAAACCACTACAAATGGCATAATGTTTATTGCCTGATATTATCTATGACTTAGTTATAATAATCCCAAGGGATACAATATGTATGATTTTACACGTTATTCACAAAAATTGAACAACACAATCCCTCTTTTCTTCCTTTTTATTTAAGCTGCCATTGATTATTTTCTAAGCTTAACACTGAACAATTATAGAATATATAATCTCGTGAAAGATTATTCTTTTTTTTTTTTTTGTTAGACTTCAATAATTTTTAATTTTTTTTTTGTTAGACTTCTAACACAAAGGATGAACTTAAATTTTGTCCAAAATCGTCAGAAATAAGGATACTCAAAGCATTAGCGAAAAATCTATTTATCCACTCAACACTCCTCAGCTATATGAGGACACAATTTGACAATATTGTAAAACATAATCTTCTATTGTATTATCAGTTTACCACCACCAACTTCCCCCGTTTTAAATTAATTGATACTTTTAACCTTAGAAATACACTTTAAATAAATCAATAAAATATTTTAATTGTAAATAAAGATGAAAAAGTGTTAATACAATAAGTGACAATAATGTGAAAATTGAAAAACTAAATAGGGGCGAGTGGGGAAGGATGGTAAAGTAGTCAAAGATAGTGGAATGTGTGATTGCACTTTGATTTTAGTATATATCCTCGTCTTTTTTTACTTGTTACATTTGAGTGTTTAAATTACTTGTTACATTTGCTTTTATGTTATTTGGGTTTAATATAAACTTCTCTCTTTATTTTTTTTCATTATTCTACATAATCCACTCATTTAACCCTTATTTTTGGTCATTATCTTAATAAATACAGTTACTTTACATGATCCTTACATAACATACAAAATTCTTGACAACTATGCTGCAAAGATGTAAAAGTAATAAGAGATTGAGGGAGTATGTTGCTAAAATGCATGAAAATAACTTTATATACGAAGTAGAAACTAGTCTTTTGTATTAGTTACGGAATTATCGCCGTAAATATTAATCACTCGTAGAGTCCATACTCCATACTCCATAGCATGGGAGTGGGTGCAAAACTCAAAAGGGATATAAAGAAATAATACTTTGTTTTTGTTTTAAATTTAAATAATTTTACGACATATTTGAATATATTGGATTCTTGTTATGGAATGGGAAAGAAAGAACATAGTCTAAGCTGTGAAGTAAACAAGAATATGAAAACTGGAAACTGGAAACTGGAAACTGGAGGTGTTGGGTGCGGGCCACTACAGATCACCTAATGTGCTTGTACTTTTGTCTTTATTACAATTCTGCCTTTTTTTTTTGGTGTAAAAAAATAGTATGTCAAACTAAAATGAAGCAATGTACGTGGAATTGAGCGGTACAGCTTCTTCTCCATTTTCATTCTCCCACTTTTAAGGTTCCTTTTTCGTTCTCTCTTTTTTCCATTATTTTACCTTTTTGTGAATTCAATTTGTCATTTCATATACGGGGACTACTTTGTATTTCTATTATTTCTTATTTTCTTTCCACATCCTACTTGCGTGATGCCCAAGCCACCATTCACCATGCTTCCACTCTAGAGCTGATCAAAAGAAGTGCCGCCCCGCAAGCCGGCCGCCGAAATTTTACGGGTTTTCGTTACGAACTTTTTGGCGCCGATATTCGAATCACGGCTCGAATTTTCCAATTTTTTCGGGTTTGGCGATCAAATGTTATGTTAATTTTTTGGTCTAAAATTTGGGCTCGGCCGAAAAGGCGCGCAAACCTGAATTTTCGGCGCATTGGACATAAATCCCATTTCCCGACTCCAATTGCTGGCCGCAATCTGACCAAAGGGGCTAATATTTAGGGCAAGTTTCGACTCGAAACCTCGAACTGGACCATGATCACATCTATTCCATCCTTCTCCAAGTTTAATTAAAATTCTTAACTTTTTTTTTTAAAAAAAAATTCGTTTTTTATTTATCTTTTCCGTCTTCAAGTATCGATTGATATATAAGTCATTAGTATGAAGTGCTTTGTGGTTTTTTAATGAATGAAGTGTTTTGTGTTGAATGTTATAAAGTCAAAATTGTGTTTAAAAATTGTGTAAGAAGATACGATGTACTCCGTAAGTAATAAATTAACACTTTTGGCGATGAACTGTTAACGTATACTAAGCTTTAATCACTCCGGTGAATTGTTTATTGTCATATAACTTTTTTTAAATTTAAAAAACAAATACGGAGTCTCGTAAAGGTATATGACATTAATTGATCATTAACTGCATCGATAGCTGTAAAAAAAGTGAAAATATGCGTATTTTTTTACACAACTTACATCAATTAATTTTAGACTATTTGCTCGAACACAACCAACTTGATTGGGTGCACATGGCAGCATGAACTTTAACCAACGAGTGCAAGGAGTAGCATGAACGAGAATCGTGAAAAATATTTCATTAGAAATTTAGAATTCGATCAAAGTAAAATTATTTTAAGGTTGTGTATAAAAATTATAAAAAACAAGAAATATTTTATTTTGGCCAATATCATCCAAACCTTCATGTATGATGTTTTTTTGCACCCAACAGTCAAGTTTGTATTGTTATATGCACCCTAAATCAATCGGTATTATTGTTTCATGCACATCGTTCAAGTTGGTGTTGTTTGCGACCAATTATGCTTAATTTTAAAATTTAAATTATTAAGGGGTTGTTTGTTAGTGGGTGAAAATTTTAATCTCAAGGTCCTAAATTCCCATATTTGTTTGCGGGGAATGAGATATTTAGGGTCAATTCCGTAGTTTTTTACCCAGGGGTTGGTATTTGGGTGGAAATTTAAATTCATATATTTTTTCTTTCAATTCTTATTCCATTCCTATCTATATTAATCAATTCATTTCCACTGCAAATGCCCGTAACTCCGTAAGGTAGATAGTTTTTTTTTAGGGGGAAAACGTTAAGTCGGAATATTATTGCAAATCAAGGGCCGCCGAAGTAATATATTTGCGGGAAATTGTTCAAACAAACTAATTCAGGACAACTGCGAGTATCCCATTGTGCCAGCAATGGATGAGCTACCGTATTACCGACACGCTTAACATGTAGTACGCTTAAAAGTAGATACTAGAACAAGGGATTTTAATGTGTAACAAATATGTTATAACAGATGCGATARAATGCAAGGARAAACAAGAACAATACACACAGAATTTACGTGGTTCAYCGACAATRCATCGRCTACGTCCACCAGCAAAATAGGCCCATCRRGGGCCACGTTGCGCCCCCGAACCARGGTGCTTCGCCCCTGGACCCCGACTCRCTRACMGGACARCGAGACCCYCATACAAAGTTATAYGAARTGGTAGTATGACATACAARTATACAAYAGATTMAAGACACCAAACTAACAAAATAATATCTCACAKSAACAACAAAAAATCTACGAAACAAAAATAGAAAGAAAACAGAAAAGGGAGAAATACAGAAATATCCACCTGTCGACAACAGAGTACAGTGAATGTGATACGACACGTCGATCCTAAACRCATGTAAAGCGCGTAATYAACAATAATTACCCCCATTTACCATTTCAGGGTTGAAATTCGAAGTAGTACAAGTATTACATTCCTAATTTCATTTTTTTGAAATTGAAATACTCAAATACATTCATTTATAATAATTATTTTATTGAATAAAATAACGCCCGCACTACTACTGTGTATACAAATAGCAGTCGCACCCCACTTCGCCCACTCTTCTCTCCTCGTTTCTCTCCAGAATCCACGAAGTGAACACGCCCCCCCACTACTTTTTATTTTCCCTTTTCCTTTTAAATTTTAAATTTTAAAATTAAAATTAATACCAGTATTTAAACTTGTTGTTCTCTCTCTCCTCTCATTATTATCTGTTGCCTAAATACTGTGAGAGACCACCATTTCCTTAATCCTTTCTTTTCTCACCACCTTCATCATTATTAAATCTCCCTCTTTCAGCAAACCCAACATAAACAAATTTAACAAACCCTGCTTTCTCATTCCCTTTTTTTCCCAACCGCCGAAACATTTGCCGCCTTTTCACATCCCTTCCTCCTTTATATCCTTCACAAAACGCTCTTCTTGTGAACTCCTAAGCTCACTCCTTTTATTTCTTTTCAATCCGGAGTTATGGCGGAAGATTTGGACGACGGTGAGTTTTGGCTGCCGTCTCATTTCCTCACCGACGACGACATACTCATGGATTTCGACTTCTCACCGGAGAAGCCGGGTTCGGGTTTGGGTGGTGGAGGGATGTTCAGCGACCATGGGTTTAGTTCCAATTCGGATCTCGAGTTCACATCCGGTTCTACTGAAACAGAGAGCGACGAGGAGGACATCATGCTATCCGGSCTGACCCGACAGATGGGTCGGGTCGCAATCCAGGACGACGCTTCATGCCCTGTTCACTCTAATAAGGTGAGAGAGAGGCGCGGCTTCCAACGTGAAGCAGSCAGTCAAAGATTCATTCTTCTGCTCCCCTGATTTTCCTCCCTTTATTTCTTCTTTTCTGTTTTTTTTTTCCTTTTTAATTACTATTACTTCATGCTTAAGTGTTTGTTTTATGTTTATGGTAATTTTTGTGACACATGTAATAAAATTAAATGATAACCGTATTAATTAATGATAAAATTTAAAATAATGAGCAGGGCACGGTGCTGTCGAGTTCGCCCGCAATCGACGCGTTATGCAGGTGTTGTGCAACCAGGGCTCAAGCCGAGACAGCCGAGCGGTCCAGTATCGCCGCCGCCCCGCCGCCGCAAGAGGATGAGAATGACAACAAGCCACCTTGGATCTGCTGAATAAGGCGGCGGGTGAGGTGGTCGCGTCTGAAATTGAAAACTGATAACAACAACAACAGTAATGAGTACAGGAACAGGATTCTTTGATTGCAGCCAAAAGGTGTTTTATACCTGCTTCTCTCAGGAACCTGACAACTTTCCTCCTCTCTACTTTCAACCCATTCCACCGTTTCCTCCTGTAAGTCCCTCTCATTCCCTTATTTATTCATTACATTAATTTTTAATCATTAATTATTTAATGTTTATTGTAATTAATTGCAGATGGTGTGGTCGCCGTCGGTTGGGGCGCAGTACAATCAACCGAAGCAGCCGCCGCCACCACAGCATAACAGAGCAACCAAGACCAACAACGTCAACAACAAGAACAACGTTAAAACAATAACAACCGTCCGTTGGGCTGCCGCCATCTGCTTGGCTCCCCTGAACCACAAGGCAACTCAGCCCCAAAATCCGGCCCAAAAATGGCGCCTCCTGCACCAATGTTCGCTGGGCCCAAGAGAGAGAGTGTTGCACGGGCGTGTTCTTGCCTCGCCGTGTTACCACCCCCCCGCCTGAATCCCGCAAGAAATATGGTAATTATTTTTTTTAAAAAAATAATTGAATTAAATTTGATTTTGTTGTGGATGATTGTAGATTTCAAATGGGTGGTTTGCAGTTTTTGTCGAGATTTACTATACGTGATTGGGGATTAGTTCAACTAATTAAGTTCGTGATGAGTATTAAGCTCTGTTTTTATTAAACTCAAAATTTAATATTATTAATCAGAGAAAAGTAGCCTGATGTTGAAGGTTTGGGGGAAGTAGGTTGAATGTGGTTGGGTGCGTTGAACTGCTTACATCCTACATAGTAGTGGTCGTGTTGTAAGTGAATTAGTATAAACAAAGAATCATAAATGATTATTATTACTATTCTAATATTGCATCAACTATTATGGAATCTTATGTAATTGTATAAAGAATTTGATTTGCAGAAGGAAATACACCAAAGGCGAAAGAGTGGGAAAGGATGCGAGCAGTCGCAATCGAACAACCGACGAACTCCTCGTGGCGAACAACAACGCCGACAGCGGTGGCAAACCAGAGTGACATCCAGTTGCCGCAGGAGTGGACGTACTGAAGAACAACCCCTGTTTTAGTGGGTGTTTAGAGTACTCTGGCAGAATGTTAACTTCGAAGCATTGGGAATTCAATTCAGTAGTGAAGGAATAGAAAGGAGAAGAATAGGAATAGCAGATTTTAGCAAAATAGTAATAATAAATGGAATTAAGATGGGTTTTGTTAAATCAGAATAATTACCCGCTTCATAAGCGGGTAATAATCTGGTGTCCCAATAATAAAAATAAAGGATCAATAATTAATTAAAGATTAAATAATTAAGTTTGGCTTCATGGGTGGATGTTTTCTTGTAACCGTGAGTTGGTCTGAAGAATAAAATCATAATAATAGTGGGGGGATTTTTATTTATTTAATTAATTTTTTATATAATTAATAATAATCGTGGTGATTTGCTTATAATTTTAAGCACAATTAGTTGTAGTAAGTGTTGGACTGTTGGTTGTATTAATCCTGCAATTTTGGTTAATTTTGATAGGTGGGTTTTTGTTTGGTTTTGGGTCAGATTTTGTGATCTGATGTTCAATCCTTTCCGCATGAATGTGGTGGGCAAAATCATAAATCTTCTACTGCTATTGGTGTAATTATATTTACATAATATTCTCTTATATGTCTCTAATTAAGTTTGATTGTACAATGGGTGTTTTGGTTGTAGCTTATGGGGTAGCTTTAGAGTTTTGACTTGGTCAAAACTCTATTCAATCTAAAATAGCAGTGTTTGGATGAGTAGCGTTTCATGGTAGCTTGTAGCGTTTAGAGGTAAGAGGTTTTGCAAAAGCTACTAATGGTAGCTTCCGAAGTAGCTTTTCTCAAACGCTACAATTTAACCCTATAAATTGTAACATTTTTAATAAATACACTACTTCAACCGCTACTTATTTTTGCCAAACACTAACAAATTATAATCAACTTCAAACCAGCTACTAGTTGACAGCTACAGCATCCGTTACAGCTGACAATCTACCTCTACCGCTAACAGGACACCTCTACCGCTAGTTTTTCTCCAAACATACCAATGTCATATGTGTCACAGTAGAGAGTGATGGGTATTCAAGTGGTTAACGTTTACCTCTTAATTTTAGGAGATCGATTCTCATGTCGTCTTTGTGGTTCTATTAGCACAAAAAAAATTGTACAATGTCATGTGAAATCTTGTCTGATACATTTTATTTGACGGTTAGCTGTTTATGGCGTAGAGCGGTGGATTGATGAGAGAGAGTAAAAAAGACTCAAAATTGTTAGTGAAGTTGTCGGCTGACGATTCTGTCAACCGGAGAGGTTAAACGGTTGAGGAGATAGGGGGGGTTTGGGACTTGGGGTCAGACGGACACCGACTTCTAGACTTTGTTGTTTTAAGCCAATTAAATTAAAGTGGGGTATTACAATCAATTACGAGGGTCAAGCATGCTGCTACATGTAGTATTCACCAGATTATTTGTGTTTGGGCTATGGCAATTTTATGCTTTAATCTAAATCAATGCACTCCTTTCATCTCATCGTTTAGTTGTGTACATTTTGCACATCCACTATCTAAAATCTATAATTTAATTTAGTGTCAATGCGAACGCGTATTTAACGATTGTTGACGGTCATAATAGAATGTGAGGAAATCAATTGCAACTTTGACACCAACATTACAAAGTTGAGTAGTTGACAACATGAGTTCAAAGTGATTGTTTTGCGTAATCATCAACAAAGTTTAAATTTATTTACGGTGAATCTTAAAAATTTGTTTCATTCTTTCTACGACTTAATGATTTTATTGTAACTTAAATATTTATTTTTTTCCTCTCACCTTTCTTACTATGTTAGATTCAACTTTCATTTACATGTTTTTTAACTCTCAATGATTCGAACCATTAATAGTGCAAGTGCATCTTGAAGTCCATAGTTGTAATCATGTCCAAACTAGCATACCATACAATCATACATGTTCGATCACTCAAGAGATTATCATTCATTTACTATCACAATTTTCACATTTACACAAAAGTGTAGTGGATCTCACACACTCAAAAGACGGTCTCTTAAAAATTTTGAAGTATTACACAACTAGGCATCCATAACTTCAAATTACGTGTATAAACCCTCATTTTGACAACGTGATAATTTTTTTTAAGGTGGATTATTCTTCTTTCCCATTTTCCCCTTGACCTAGATTCATTTCCAAAAAACCTCGTCTACTTATAGCAAAAAAAAAAGTATTGTTTATGATTTACCCAGTGTTAATGTCACATGAGAGATATGCATCTTTCAAATACTCTTTCATATGTCACGTCAGTGTCTGTATATATCTTACATTGTCATGTATAAAGATCAAACCAAAGAAGCATCAAATTTGAAGGGCACTTTTTAGGGCCCCATGTTTCTAGAGTGAGGACAACAGCCTTCAATCTTTGCTTAATATTGAATGTTAACAAAAAATCATTAGTTAGGATAGTAAGATTAAGCAAAGTGATTTACTACTAATTACACCGTTGATGAAGGTGTTTACTTTTAGTACGGACACATTTATTTATGTTTTGGGTGGAGAGAAATGACAATGAGAATATTGAACTGGAGTGTAAGTTAAAAGGGTCCCACACGTTTAGTCGGTTATGATGAGTAGTGTCATAATCACACAGCTGTGGTACCACATTGAATCTTTTTGCTACTTTCATAATTTGAAAAATCCTTCCTGAATCTTGGAACTTGACTCCCACGCACTTCCTTCACAGATCAACTCTTTTTTGCCGCCTTTACTTTTATTTTAATTTTTATTATGGATTATGTTAAATATTATTTGGCGCCCTAAATACGAGTAGTTAAAAATTAGTTGAAAAATTACCGGGCATCAGGTTGCTCGAAAGATTAAAGTTGATTAAGATGATAAATGAATGATTAACATGTTTGGAATTTGAATCCGGGAGGATTACAAGTCCAAAACTAACTCCAAAGCGTAACTGAACAAGTAAACTTAATTGTTACAGTGGTGCATATATTATAATATAATATATATATATTATATATATATATATATAATTGAATGTGATCACACATTTGTATACAACTATACAAGTACAATACTTTGAAGAGTACAGTGTCATTTGACATCTTTCTTTTGTATGAAATTAACACTTCAATATACGGAGTACAATATAGGTGTATCGTTTATCCGATCTATTTGATTAGATTGATTTATTGTAAGTATCTTGCAATATTATGTTGATGTTACTTTGAATAAAAGATTATATTCGTGATATGATTTAATCAAACCTTTCTACTGCAATCATTTTATACTCCATTAATATATCCACGTACTGCTACTGCAAAGTTTATTCAGAATGCATGACTATTTAGTCAACTGATCAAATATATATAAAGATATTTCAATATATGATATGATCTTCTTTCAGATAGATATGCACATCAGCAAAAGAATTCAGGAGGACCAAAATTTATAACTATCATTATTTTAACAATGCAAATTAAGTCAACTAATTTCATCTTACCTTTCCCATAAAAGTCAAACTGAATCAAATGAGCAGATATTTCAATATATGATATGCATGCATAAAGAATCCAGTACCAAAATCTGAAATTTCCATTATTTCATCAATAATCATTTAATGTCCTGATGAATTGTTTACGCTAATTGTTTTTTTTGGCTTAGAGTCCATCAATTGAGTTTGTTGCACAAAAAAACGAAATCTAAGAAGTACTAGTATAATTTCTCTCTATCTCTAAATTTCTAATTAACCTTTAGGAGACCCTTCAAAATTTGTTGAAATTTCGACATATTTCTTTGTTTTATATACGGAGTATGTCTTTGGGGAGTTGGGATCCTCTTGAATTTGAATTTTATAAAGTTGTAGAGTTCTGACTTGTGAGATGGGAAATTTTTAATATTTTTTATTTTACTTTTATTTTAAATTTTTAAATTTGTGCAGAATTAATATCATCCATGATTTTTTTGTAAAGTTTGAATTTGTTGAAATTCATAGATTTCAAATATAGAGGATCTAAACTCGTCTTGATAACAACAAATAATACTCCGTAGAATTGTGGAAGGCATCATCATGCGGTGGGCTCTACAAGCAAAAGTTAAATAATGTACTTCATAACAATTCTACTTAACCAATTTGTTATTTCGATAATGATACTTATTAATTTGAATATTAATTAATTACGAGTTATTGTGAATAATGTCAAATTACAACGTTACTTTTACGATAATATGGTGGTAGCAGCGCTACATCAGCAGACGGACCCATTCATTCGTCAATGTATAATCCTGTTAAAATAAATAAATAAATATCAGAAGCTTGTTGACGTCTCTTATATTATGTATTTGTAAATTGGAATATTGGTTATGGTCGAAAATTGACAGATAAACTAACAAGAGCTCTATATTGAATAAAATGTTGATGATATAAAGTAACAAGTAGTACTTGGTAGCTTAATTGTCTCAATGAATGCCGTTATCTTTGCGGACTTATGACCGTGAACTGTGAAGCGTGGTCCCTTAATACACATTTGTATGAATGAAGAATATTGCTACTTTGCTACATTCCATTACACAAGTCCCAATTTTATCAATAACATACAACATATCCTATGATACAAATACAACCAAGTTACTATAATCGGATATCCACATATATATTTGTCTTCTAATAAATGATAATAATAATACTTCCTCCGTATCGCTAAAACGCAACAAATTCAATGTTGCGGATTCCTAGACAAAACTTACTAAGTAAGATCAAAGGCTTGTTTAAGAAATGTAATTAAGATAATAATGAGAAGTGGAGAAGAAAGAACCACCACCACACCTAGCTCCCACCATGAACCACCACACCTGGCACCAACCATGACCACCACCAGCACAATCGAAGAACCACCAGGAGCAACCCACGACCCAACGCAGGGAACCACGAAGAAACCCACTCGAACAACTCGAACAACCCAATTGAACCACCAAAACCAATCCACGACGAAACCCATTCGATAACCCAATCGAACAACAGCCAATAGAAAACCACAATCGAACAACCAATCGAACATTCACGAAACCCAATTGAACCACCACGAACCACTCACGAAATCCAATTCAACCACTCTCGCAAACCCTAACTGAGCCCAATCGAACACACTACACCAAAAATTGTCATAAATCGATCGAAAAATTGCTCGATTATGGTAAACTATTGCTCGACGGCGACTCGACGCGGGTACTGCTCGACGGCGGCTGAATGCGGTCCAGTGTGGTTTCGTGGGATTTGTGTTATGTTGTTGTGGTGGTTGTTTGAAAAATGGAGTGGTGGTGGTGCTTGGGTTTTTGGTGGTGCAAGTGGTGTCAAGGGAGAAGAGAGAGTGGTGGTCTTTGATGAAATTAGTTTATGTTTAGATTTTTGATTAATTTATATTAGTAGGTTAATAATGTTAATTAGTGTAGTTTAATTATGTTTTAAATAGTTTTAGTAAGGGTAAAATAGATATTTCATAGACTAAAACTTACTAATTATAGAAAAAAGTTTGTTGCATTTATTGTGATATTTCCTAAATGGAATTTGTTGCGTTTTTAGCGATACATGAGGACGTATGTGATTATTTTATGTAATTCTCGTTATGTTTACCAATTGGGTATATATTAATATATATGACCTGAGACATAACATGCTTAAGCGTTAATTACTTTAGATTAGAACACATTTTCTACTTCTCTTTACTTTAAAAAGAAAAGTTTTTTTTATCCAATTGGAGCGGATCAAGTCATTAGAGCACCAACATTGGCGCTCTCCAAGTCGCTTTCCAAGGTGAGAGAAATGAGAGAGCTTACTCTACCCCAACAATGGAGCTCTCCGGTTACTCTCCATGGAAAATTTGGAAGAATGCTCTTCCCCAAGARCATTAAGAGAGCATGCTCTAAGCATAATATGATGACACTTGTCCTTAAATATTATGTATTATTTTTTAATTTAGTAATTAATTGGAGAGTTTGATGGAGARCAAAGCTATTGTTAGCTTCTTTTGAAGAGATGAGCTTGAGGAGAGAGAGAGAAAAAAAATGTGTTGGAGAGTAGTTGTGGTCTTGTGGAAAGTAATTGTGTTGTTGATGTTCTAATTAAATGCAAACATAAATTGAAAGTAAAGCCGATTTAATTTAACCAAGGCACTATTTACTTCAACATACTTTTAATTCAATTCTTAATCTAATTTTCTTTATTCAAAAACAATTTATTTCAGTTCTCTTCAATTGTTTTCGATCCGTCAAAGTACACGGACACCAAGTGTAATAACTAATAAAAGCATGTGTCTTCAGGGTTTAATTTTATGATACTCGTGTCAATTTTAATCAACTACGGAGTATTTTATATTATTTCCGTTGAATTCAACTTACTTTAATTCATCTAATTTTAACCCAAAAGAGCGGGATCTAAGTCTAGTTCATGTAAATCCAGATCGCAAATTAGAATGATTGTAGGAGATTCTACAGAGGAGAGAGGATAGCGTAAGAAGTAAGGGAAAAAGCAGTGCAGCAGAGGAATCTGACATCTGAGTGAGTGAAGGACAACTAGATAAGTAGGCGGTTGGGCCCCACAATGAGAAGGGGCAAGTCATGTGATGTGGGAATGGAAATATAACACTAACTAACAACTGCAGTGGGGTTGGCAGTTGAAGAAGCTTGGAAGAATTGAAGTTGGATGTTTCATCTTCGTGATTCACTTTCTCAATCAATTATTCAATTATTCAACGCAAGTCTCTTGCGTTTGAGTTGGTTATATGATATTCCATTTACATTTGACCACCCCATTTTCAATTCCATATACGAGTACTTGTATGTTTAATTGTTTATTCTCCTTTCTCTAATTTGTTCAAATCAACTTTTACTTGATTATTCTTCAAGCAGCCGTCTTATCTTACTCGGTAACTTTTTTAATTTACAGTTGACATTCTACAAATCAATTCTTAGTTCCATGCATATTTCCATGGTTAATCAATCACATAACTATAGCGGAGTACTGTCCATAGACAATATGGTGTTGTATGAGATAATGTTACTCCCTACATTATACTAAGTATTTCTTTTGTTTCTTTTTGTTTATTCTACTTCGACCATTTTCCTCTCACAAAAAGATCGGTTCTTAATCAAACAAACATTTTATAACGGAGAGAAAACTAAACTAAAATTTATAACAAAAGATGATTTTTGTAATAATGTTCAGGCATCGGTACGAAGAGTGGAAAACTGAGATCAGAGTGATTTTAAATGAGGTAGAGAGAGACCGAGAATGACTTGGTGGGAAAGAGTTAAAAGGGATCTGAAACAGATGGATCTACAAGCGAATGAGGCTCTTGATCGTAGGGAGTGGAGGAAAATTTATGTGGACGATTGTCCGAAATAATTTTTTTTGATTCATGTTAACCGACCCCAATTACGAGAATAAGACTCTGACTGATTGAGATTGATTGATTGTTTTTATTGCTTGTCAATTGTCATCATGTGATGGAATGCGTTTTGAACTATTGATTTTAGTCTGCATTCATTAAAACAAATTGTAACACTCGTTGGATTGACACAACATTGCACTCCGTAATAAACAAGCAACAACATAAAACTTAATTCACTCT
>SNQN01007648.1:0-15499 GCA_008642245.1 Bassia scoparia | reverse complement strand
CTTTATGTTTCATTTTTTGGATACTTTACTTTTTTACCTATTAATGTTATTCGATCTACTTCTAAAATTTCTCATATCACCCCCTTATTATTTCCTCTTTATTCTCGATTTTCCACTCAAACTTACCTCCTCTACTCATTTTTTATTCACTTTGATTTTACTATACATATCTCAAACAAATAAAAAGAATAATACAACTTCCAAATAATACCAACATATTTTAGAAAAAATTAACAGGAATAATRCTACTTTTTAGTGGTCTTCCAAAAATAAACCGACTWTTCGATTATTTCTAAAATAATCCGACGTTTAATGTCTGTCTTTCAAAAATGCACCCGGTCACTTGAAACTCATACAACAGGTTAAAATTAAGTTTTAAATTTTATTTTCTTTTTTATTCAAAGCAATTTAATCTCTCTTTCTCCTCTTTTTATCTCTCTCCTCTTACTCCTGTATGGCTAGAGAGTCGTGCGACGGGTGGGTCGTGGCTAGCGGATGTGGTGCGGCAAGTGTGGTTGTGGTTGGGTTGGATGCACTACTGGGTGGTTGTGGGTGGTTGGGTTGTGGTGGTTGTGGGTCGTGGTGGTGGTGTGGTTGGCTGTGTAGTGAGTGGTTATGTGGTTGGTGGTGGTGAGGGGTGGTGGTTGTGGGTGTCATAAAAGGTGGTTCTGTTGTTAATGGTGACGTGATAGGTGGCTGTGACGTGGCAGGTGGCCTGGGTGAGGTGGTTGTGTGGCCATGGGTGACGTGGTTGTCGTGGTGGTCGTGGTGATGTGGTTGTCATGGTTGTCGTAGGGCTGTGGTGGTGTGGTTGGCTGTGTGGTGAGTGGTTGTGTGGTTGGTGGTGGTTAGGTGTGTTGGTTGTGGGTGACGTGGTATGTGGTAGGTGTTGAGGTGGTGGTAGTAGTAGGTGGTTGAGGTGGTGGGTAAAGGTTGGTAATTAATTATATTTAATTATAATTTATTTTTAGTTAATTTAGGTTTAACTTTTAATTACAACCAATCACAAAGCGACACATGACATTTAACCTGGTCAATAGGTCACCAATCGGTTAGAGTTCATTTTTGGAAGACAGACCCCAAAGGTCGTATTATTTTGGAATAATCGAAAGGTCGATTTATTTTTGAAAGACTATTGAAAGTTGGAATTATTCTTATTAATTTTTCTCATATTTTATCCAAATATTWATTGTCCTTAATTGAGATATAATTTTACAAACGTAAAAGATAAATCGAAACGGAGGGAYTACAAAGTATTAACAAATGCGAATAAATGTGATCACCTTTAGTTAACTTTTATGAAGGATGGGTATTAAATTAAGTGGCACGTGCCAGCTAATGAGTAACAGATGGTTAGGCACGAAGTTAACTAAAATAAGATCACATGCCATATGTGTGATCTAAAGTGCCTAGGTGGAAGCATATCACTAGACGCTAGTTTATTTTTTTTATTTCCTAGGTCCCTGTACAACAACCTCTTATCCATAATCCATATGACGTGGCCAATAACTTCAGTGACGGATTCAGAAATTTTAATTTGGGGTTCGAATTATCGTTTGAATGATCGGATTAGCACTTTGGTTTTTTTTTTTTTAAAAAAAAAATCTTTAGAACACATAATAGAAACAATACTTAACATTCCCTAATTAAATTAAAAATATGAATCGATCATCAATTCTAAATGTCACACAATAAATCATTGCTTGTATTTCACCAAATTACACCACTCAATATATACATACAACAAAAAAAAAAAAAAACTCAAATCAAAGTAAAATAGGAAACAAAATAAATAATAAAGCAATATGTTTAAAAAAAACTAAGAATGCAAGTAATACTACTATAATTAAACAAATCTTTGTATAAATCCTTAGATTCGTTGAAGTCAAATCACARTATTGAAATGTGTGCTTAAATGAAGTATGCTAACTTTGTATAGAAATATCTCTCAATCTACAAATTATTTTGAGACGATTCAAGTTGGTGATGATAGCTTTCTTCAAGAGCTTTCCAACGACTGGTCACAATCTTATTTTGGATAAGAAACGAGAGAGTTACGAATGTTTTGATTTGTGCTATGTTCAAATTAGTGACCGCAAAAACGAATTTAGCGACCGTTAAGACAAATTTAGCGATCAAATATGCTAATTTAGCGACCGCTTTTATGCGGACGCTAAAATTTCCAGAAAAATAAAAAAATAAAAGGCTCTGCTTTTTATTTTTCAACTTGGGGGTTCAAGTGAACCTCTATGTACCTTCTTCAGGTCCGCCCCTGAATAACCTATGTCCCCCTCCATTTACAGTGTACAAACAACTTTTGTATTTCATGACATATTATACAACTAAGTTTATGTTGTACTCAAATACATAGAGTGTATTATCTAATCATAAAAAAATTAATTGTAAATTTTGAACGGAAATCAAGCTAATTCTAATTGAAACTGATTAAACGGAAATTGAAACATGTATATGTACTAAAATAATTATGTTGGTTTTCAAACAAGTACTCCGTAAGTGATTTAACCGATTACAAATAATTATGTTGGTTTTCTGGAAATTTTAGCGATCGCATTTGTAGACTATCAGAGTTGTTAATCAATCATACAATTTGTAATTTTTGGACAGTGATTTCAATGTACAATTTGTTAATGTATTTAAATGCATTTYTATAAAAAAATTTATTTAAATTATTAATAAAAAAGATTGCTATAATTGTACACTTGTACCATGGACATTGTGGCAGAATTTGTAACATTTAACAGTATAAGACCTATTATTAGTACACAAAAGTGACCAAGTGTTTGTTCCTTACACTGTAGTCCCTGTCATGTGGTTTTCCTTCCTTAGGCCGGCACCGCCCTTTTTCTACAGATTTGGAAAGAGAAGACACATCATTAATCACTCTTTTTTTTGGTTGTGTTTCCCCTCATAAAAGATCTTTTTTGGCGCTACTTTTTTCTTCTTGTAACAAATTTGAATTCATCTACCTCATATCATAGGCATAGCTACACAAAACTCATCTAGTTCGTACTTTTAACATCTTTTTATCATGCTGTTTTTCTTTAAATGTACAGATYGTGAAAAGTAACACGARCCGTTAACACGACACGAAATCGACACATTATTAACGGGTTTGGGTTGAGAATCTTGACTCATTTATATAAACGGTTGACACGGCACAACACATTTGTTAAACGGGTCGGGTGATGGTTGGGAATTTCAACCCGTTTAAATAAACGGATTGACACGACACAATTGCACCTAATTATACACATTAGTATGTAAAAAWGGCGTGACATGCTAACTCGACACGAAAATGACCCGTTATTAGTGGATTTGGGCCGAGGGTGTCGACCCGTTTAAGTTAGCCGGGTTGATACGACACGTTTATTAAACGGGTCGAGTTAGGGTTGAAGAGGTCCAACCCATTTATGTGAGTGACACGACACGATACGTTGAACACCACTATTTAAATGTATGCACTTTATCCGTATTAAATTACTTCTTACATTTTCCATTTTCTACTTCTCTATTTCAATTTACTTGCAACATACTATTCCAATCTCAAATAGTTGCAACATTTGTTTCTTCACATTTGCAGATGAACATTTTAAAAAGTTTATATCTTAAGTTATACATAAGAAAAAATTATAAATTATATATTTGAAAAGTACTCATCAAYATGAATTAAACAAGAAGTCACATGACTATGTTTTTATCGATGTATATAAAAATAAATACAATCAAAATTACAAAGTGAACATTGTTATAATCTCACATGTAAACTAACAATTTTTCACAATGACCTATGAAATATGTGGGCTAGTACATAATKCATGAATGATGATATAAAAACAATTAGGGCCTATTTGTCTATCTATATTCTATACTACTCGTATAAGACAAGCGGATCAACGTGGGGATGATATTTGTCACTCCGTGATTCGCTTATCTTATAGTATAGTATATATATCCTATAATATTTTATTTTATATATTATGATAAGGTAATAATATTTTCTTACCCTATTATATGGTAATAATATTTTGTTGCTATGATATGCAATATTAATTGTATACTAATATTAATATTAACCTATAAACTGACTAAAAATGTAGTCAAAATATATGCACTATAATATTTTATTTTTTTATTCTATGATATCTATATTTACTGTATACTAATATTGATATGTTAGAACACGATAGTAATATGCATGAGTATTATATTATATTCTTGAATAAAATATAATTATAATAGATTTTGGTGTTATCCTGTCAGAATATATGACAATAGTCGTCATCATATATTGCTAATACATATATATATTGGGTAATTATATTTTAACATACTATATACTCACTAGTACAAAAAAACTCAAAAGATGCGTTAAAAACATATATATTTTGACTAAATTCGTCGAAAGAGCTGGCGGTTATACAAACCGCAAGCGTTTTTGAGTGGTCAAAAGCTGCGGCTTGAGCTAAAACGCAGCTTTTTGAGGGGGTCAAAAGCTGCGGTTTTAGCTATAACGCAGCTTTTGACTGCTATATATAAAAAAAAAACTTTTTTATTTCACAAAGATTAAACAGATAATGGTAATATTAATTTTTCCTTTAATGAAATTAAAGATTAATTGATGGCGTTATAATTTTTGGTTATTGATCTTTTTATTAGGCTCAAAATCAATATTATCATAAATAATATTATGTCAAAAATATATATTTCAATATAATTAATAATATGTCCATAATATGTCATAATAAGGTCCGTTGTCGAAAAAATACTAATGTTGTCCGAATACCAAAATGTTCGTTGAGATGTCTTCACAATATTATTTTTTCAACCAAATATCTGACTGCAGTAAAAAAAAAAAATTGTTAATTGTTAAATTATCATATTACTAAGAAAAAAAAACAATAATAAGAATCTACATATGAATATTAAATTTAATTTAAATTCAATGATATCATTCAATATCAAATACATACACATAACTTGACAAATACCATACAAAGAGGCATTTCCAGAGCAAAGAAAAAAACGACATTACCATACATGAGGCTTTCACAAGTCTGATATGACACCAAGTAATATCCTTCATTCGTGATTCGTGTGTAACAATTTAAAGTTGAGAGCAACAATCTATACCAAAATTGAAAAAGCAATTCAATCATTTAATCAATGCAAAAAAATTATTAAGAGATAAGAAATTTACCAAGAATTGGATGATAACGAGCAGAAGATAGAAAGGCTTGTGGGTAATGTTAATATCAAGCCAGATTTGTTCCTGTTGTGACGAGTACGATCAGCTCTGTGATAGAGCTATTAGGCATGGTACAAGCTGCATTTCCACGCCAGCAGGCAGCCGGCGCAAGCATAAGCAGCAGCTGTATGAGACTGAGCCTTCCAAGCTACATAATCAAAAATTAAAATCATCAACCACAACTAACCATAACCATGATCTGTTTTTTTTGTTTCTTTTTACAACAACTAACCCATCAACCACCTATCTTATCTACAGCTACATAATCTGAATTAAAAAAACGAAAACGTAAAATTGAAAAACTAAAATCAAAGATGGGTTTGAAAAAATCGAACCTAGATCTATACACAAGTGCCCTGGCGCCAAAAAATTAGACCAAACCCTAAAAAACTTCAATCACTAAAATACCAATTAAAATACACCAATTTCGACAAACATCAAACATCCCAAATAAACCCTAAACACCCTTATGTTTCTTACCAAAACCAAAAAAATAGAAATAAGAAATCAAAATCAAACTAATATGTCAGAAGCAGAAAACTTGGATTAATAAAATAATAAAAAATTATGAAACAAAAAAAACTTACCAAAACCCTAGAACTTGCTAAGAGGGATTTTTCCGCAACGGGAGAGAGCAACGAGAGACGAGATTGACGAGATGATGAGAAGCAGCGACAGAGCAAATCCAGATTAAAAAAAAACGAAAAAAAACAGATCTTGCATTCGGCGATATCGAAATTTTTTTTGAAAAATCGAAAAAAAAACAGATCTCCAAAATAAAAAAAAAAAAAACGAAAAAAAACAGATCTCGCAATTTTTTTTGAAAAATCGAAAAAAAAACAGATCTCCAAAAAAAACAGATTACAGAGAAAGAAGAGAGAAGATAGAGATAGGGAAGGGAAATAGGTTGAAGGAGATCATTACAGAGGGAAGAGAAAGAAGAGAAAGAAGTCAAAGAACAGAGAGAAGAGAGAGAGAGCGGCTGAGATAGAAGAAATGAGGGAGGGTTTATTAGGTTTAGGTTAAATGAGGGGGGGCTGACGGTTTTATACGGGGTAAAGGGTTGGGCTTTGAGTGTTGGGCCGAGCTGTAAATGCTGCGGTTTTATTTGCTTAATCTGATTTTTATTATACACAAAAGCTGCGGTTATATCAAAAACCACAGCTTTTCTGTGTTTTCCTTTTTTTTGACTCTAATTCAGGTTAAATGCTGCGGTTATGTTAAAAACTGCAGCTTTTGACTTTCAAATGCTGCGGTTTTCAAAAAACCGTAGCTTTTGAGGCGCAGCTTTTGAGCTTTTTTCTACTAGTGACTCCATTAAGCGAATAATATACTATTGAATATGGATATACTAATAAGCACTAGAACTTTCTACACGTTATGCGTGCATGGTATTTTAATTTTATAACAAACTTAATTAGTTGATAGTTATTCATTAGCTTTAGAGAAATTTTAGTTGGTTTGAACAAACATTAATATATACTGATTTTCTATTATTTTTAAGTTTTTCTAAATCAAAACAAGTTTCGTAGTATTTTTTATTTTTTACATTTGTCACTCCATGATTCGCTCATCTTATAGTATCGTATATATATCATATAATATTTCATTTTATATATGATATAGTAATAATTTTTTCTGGCTATGATATGCTATATTAATTGTATACTAATGTAGGGCTTCGCCCCGCCTTAGGAGGGGCGTGACCTCAGCTTCAGTGTCATGGAGTTGAGCCATGGAATCCGCATGTGAATGCGTTGGGGTGTGTCGTCGAATTGAGGGGATCGCCACCGTGCCTATATAGGTTATTCACGGACGCCCGAAACATTGGTGCCAAATTAATGGCCCCACGTCCAATCAAGTAACCAGTCGTGGGTTCGGGGACATGGTACGAATCAGATCTGTAACCCAATTCGCCCGCATGTAGCGGCCTCTACTCGGTCTCATTGTAGTTCCATAAATCATAACAATTGAATTCAAAGAGCCTATTGAATTGACTTTGAAAGCGCACTAATTACTAGGTGGGTTGCTATTATGTACAAACCAAGACTTCTACAATGGACAAGGCGATCACTTGATTGTTAGTCAATGTTAATAAGGTGCTTAGAAAACCGGTCGTCCATGATTATCTGACTTTAATGTGACAAGCGATTAAATTCCGGTCTTGTTTAAACAATATATACAAGTGTGATAGAAAGATATATATACAAGACATGAAAACAAAGGTTAGTGAGCATAATAATATGTATGTGTGTCCTCCTCACCTTGTCACTGCAAACAATCAAATTGTTAGAATAAAAACTCAAAGGAATCGCCTTTCGATTGAATTGCTAATTGAGACAAACAAACGCGTTAGTATTGACAATAACAATATGTATAATAATGAAAACCAAAAACCATGGAAACATTGAAAACATGAAGAAAATCCTACATATTTACATGAACGATTAAAAAGTGAGTTTCTACATTGTTTTAATTGAATTAAAACTCATAACAATGGTTAATCAAATTAAGAGAGACAAAAGGAATTAAAAAAGAGTGAAAATAGGTTTTTGGTGAGTAATCTCAGATTTATACCCTTATTTCGCTTGTTGATTCGAACAGAATCGATGCTTTGAATTGAAAACGAATGTGTTTTGAGTGTTTTTGAGAGAGAGAAAGAGTAGATGTGTCTCGGGAATTGTGCGTGTCAAGTGTCTCGGAGGTGTCAAGCTGTGTGAGCGTATGAAATGAAGGTGTCCCGGACTGAGCAAGGCAAGCAAGTATTTATAGGCACGAGGCAAAAACGAGGCAAGGAAACCCTGCGTATATACGCTGAGGATGAGCGTATATACGCAGGTGGGGAGCGTATATACGCTCAACCTCAGCGTATATACGCTCCTTCACTTTCCATAAGGTTTTGCAACTTCGTATGGCAATGAATGAGCGTATATACGCAGCATATGGAGCGTATATACGCTCCTGATGAGCGTATATACGCTCATCATCTGCGTATATACGCTCATCATCTGCGTATATACGCTCAATGATTTCGTATATATTTTCCAAAAACCTCGAAATATTTTGATTTCCTCCGATTTTATTCGTGATTTCCCTTGATTCGACGCACCTAGACACCCTTGCTCTCCAAGCAAGGAGTTCTAGAATGTTCTAGAAGGTTCCACGTATTTCCGGAGTATTTTCTAATTATTCATGTATTTTCTGCGTATTCTGCGTATTTAAACATTGCAAAATTCATAGAAAATCATAGAAAAATCAGAAAAATAATTTAAAAATACTGGCGGATTCAGAAAAATGTGACGACATGATGAAAACAAAAAGCACGAGAATCGCCAGCGTAACTTGTTTGAAAACCTTTGAGTTTATCGAGAAAACCGAAAGAAAATATGTTTGCCTTGTATGTGACCTTTGCTCAATAATTCCGAGTACGACCTCACGTATTTCCAACTTTCGTGAGTTCAAAGCATCTTTTCTGAGTCGAAACAAACGCGAGACGCGGTATGTTTCATCACGGATTACTCATTTGGGGAGACACATTTTCAGGTGTCTACAGAAGCCCCCACTTTGACTGAGTCTGAAGAGACGATAGTCTCGTAAGACGAAAGTCAAAGTATTCGATTCGGGACGGAGAGCAACTCAAGACGTTCTGCGACCCTGAGTTACCCTTTTTCGCCGGTACCTGCAAAACAAAGGTTAGTTTTACCTGTAGCCGTGTCCCATGCGGTTTGATGTGCTTGTATGTGTCTGAGTCCTTGAGCGGTCATTCCCCGTTCGGCTGACTGGGAGAAATGCAGGCGCGTCCCATGCTTTCCGAAGAAATGAGCATTGACTTGAAAATGATAGCCCTAATTCAGGATTAAGGACTACCTTGGTGACGACATAGGTCTGTTTTTATGTCTAGCGAAATTTGCATGCAATGTTGACTTGTAACTTGTGACCTTGAGATTGAAAGAGTGGCAAGAGTCATTGATTTTGAAAGAGTCTTTGAATTTGGAAGGGCCTTGTCTAGGTCTGGTTTTAGACATGGTTTGAGAGAGTCATTGAATTTGACGGAGTCTTGTCTAGGTCTGGTTTTAGACATGATTCTGAGAGAGTCATTGAAGGAGTCTTGTCTAGGTCTGGTTCTAGACATGATTTGAAAGTGTCTTGTCTAGGTCTGATTCTAGACATGATTTGAAAGTGTCTTGTCTAGGTCTGATTCTAGACATGATTTGAGAAGTGTCTTGTCTAGGTCTGATTCTAGACATGATTTGAGAGTGTCTTGTCTAGGTCTGATTCTAGACATGATTTGAGAGTGTCTTTTGAAAGAGTCTTGTCTAGGTCTGATTCTAGACATGATTTGAACGAGCCTTTTGAATTTGAAAGAGTCTAGTCTAGGTCTGGTTCTAGACATGAAAGGACGATACTAGAGTCTAATCCTAGTACCAAGTGCCAATTGAAGAGTGTCATTTGAAGAGTGACTTAGAGAAAGGTGACATTTGGACGTGACTTGACTTAACATTGGCGAGACAGTGACTTTGATTGGAAAGCGACAGGGTCCAAAAGTGATTTTTTTTTCAGGATTTCCACTTGATAGCAAAAGACTTGAACACGTAATAGGGCCTGAGGAGACAAGAAGCCCCCAACTGGAAATTAAAGAGCCATGATGACAACGAGCCCCCCAGCGAGACTTTGAGACAACGTGGTTTACGGCTTAGAGTCAACATAGGGAAGGTGGATGGATTGTATGGATGAGTTCCCCAATAAGATGTACTGACCCAAAGGTCAGGTGGCTTTACTTCTTTGGGATTGAGTCAATGAGTCCTTGAAGGTGACCAAAGAATAGGCTATGGTTCGAGAAATAAAAAAGGGTCAAATTTGTGACTAGGGGTCAAAGATGTGGCTAGACGCTGGGTTGGCTAATGATGTTGGTTCAAACATGAGTCTATGTCAGGTTCTAGACTGGCAAAACCATTATCGAATTCTTAGCAAGTCAAAGCACTCAAAAGGCCTCAAATGATTTAATGTTAATGCGGTCGAACCTCGAGAAGAGGCTTCCTACGTATCCTTACGGAATCAGACCACCGTAGTTCTAATGGCGATTTGGACAATGCCTCGTGTGAGAGGGCTTTTGTGGTTGTAATGTGAGGCTGTGGTTTGAGGTTTGAAAAAGGCTTGATGATTACGAAGTGACCCACGGTGCGCAGTGTGCTTTTTAGACTTTTGCTTTTTGTTTGAATTGGGCTTTGAACTTTGGATTTGCATTGAATTGATTTGCATTTGTGAAAACTTTTGTATTGAACTTTGCTTTTTTCTTTTTGTTTATTTTTTATTCTTCTTTTTTTTTTCTTTCTTTTGCACGTGTCTTTTCCTACGCACCGTTTGGTCCAAAGGGTTAGGTAGATGTGGGTGATGAAAGAAAGATAGGCTAAATGATAGTGTTTGTGGCTCAAAAGGTTGCAAGGGATTTTGATTTGATGTGACAAAGGGAATGGAAGGGAGGAGTCATTTTGTGGAGCTGTGAAAGAAGGCCTCTCTGGGGCATTGTTCAAATTAAATCAGTATTAGATTAAACCAATTGTGGCCAATGAGTGTTGAGACTTGCATAGAATTAGAAAATAATATTGCCAAAACAAATGAATCATTTTATTGATGAAAGAAAACTTGAAACATACATGGCTTATTTTAAAAGACTACATAGACTCAAAAGACAGTGAATTGAAACGAATATAATGCTAGGACTAGGACTTGATGACTCAATCTAAAGAAGGCCGCATGGATCATTAACCCACGCCTTGGGGTGACTCATGGTTTAGCAAGTGGGTTGGTTTGGATGTTGATCTTATCTTTCGCCGCTGGAGGGACTGGGAGGCGACCATCTTCAACCATGTCTTGAATCCTGTGCTTCAAAACGATGCAGTTCTCAGTGGTATGACCCCTTCCTTGGTGGAACTTGCAATAGGCATTGGGATTCCAATTTCTAGATTTCTTATCATCTGAAGGGTCTGGAGTGGGTCCAATAGGAGCAAGTGCACCTTTTGCAGTTAGTCTATCAAAGGCCTGCTCATAAGTCATGCCAATTGGAAGAAACGTCCTTGGTGGTCCTCGAGGCTTGTTGTTGAAAGAGCCGGGATGGTTAGAAGAGTTGTCATTGGTAATGTGGCTGACTTGATCAGTGTTGGAAAAAGAGGAGCCACCTTTCTTGTTAAAGCCCCCACCGTTACCCTTAGACTTCTGGGCTTGAACATCTTCCTCAACTAGGAGGCCAACCTTGTAGAGCCCAGTAAATGAATCAATGGGTTGAAACTTGAGTGGCTCTCGATACTTGGGCTGAAGGTTCTTGATGACCATGCGGACTTGATCTTCCTCATTCGGTCGATTGGTCATTTGAGCGGCCTTCTCCCTCCACCTATTAAGGAAAGTAGAGAAATTTTCTCTCTCACCTTGCTTGGTGGCCTCTAGTTCACGGAGACCGACAGGAAGCTGGGAATTGTACCTGTACTGCTTTAGGAACTCGTGTTTGATATATTCCCAATCATCGAGCTTGGCTTGATTCAGGGTCTTGAACCACCTGGATGGATGGGTGTCCAAAGTAATAGGGAACACCGAAGTGAATAGCTCTTTGCTCATTCCTTTAAGGACCATTGAGATATTGAAAGTGCGGAGGTGGTCTTCTGGGTCTTCAGTTCCCTTGAACTTGGGCAAATCAGTGATGACAAACTTCTTAGGAAGCTGCCCTTAATCTCATAATCAGCAACACGAGGCCCTTGAACTGAATTTTCGGACATTCTCTTGACCAACTCTTCTAGTTGCTCCACCCTTTTTTCCGTCTCAGTCTTTGGAGGAGGGAGTGGTGTCTCAGCATCGTCTTCTTCCTCCCCTTCAGACTCGAGAGGTTTTTCTTGGGTCCTCTTTTCTTTCAGCTCCCCAATGCTCTTTTCTTGGGCATCAAGGCGAGAATTCACAGACTCGAGCTTTTCTAGAATAGCGTTAAGCTGTTGTTCGATGTTTGCCATGGAAGTGTCTTGGTGATCAGGAGCGCGTCGGGTTTGGCTTCTTGTTACTCTTCTAGGCCCCAGAGACAAGTTGCGAGTCTTTGCTATCTTGCTGAAATCAAGAAATTACACTTTAGAACCCAGAAACAAAAGATTGGTCTACTTGAAAACTCTTAAGAACAAACCTAACTCAGTCTTGAGGTTCTGGACTTAAGGAACTGAACTCGAAAGTAGACTTGAATGGGCTAGACCTAAATCTGATTTAAGGTGCTAGACTCGAGAAAGATTCAAACCTAAGATGGGCCTATTTCAGAATTGAGGACCTCTTAAACCTACGATCCACTTGAAATTGAATGGGCCTAGCCTTGAATCAAAGCTCCTAGGGCTGAGTCTATGATTGAACCTAGTTCAGTTTTAAGGTTCTTAGATTGAAGTTGAAGCGAACCTAATTCAGATTCAACGCTCTTGGGTTGAAATGAATTGAACCTAATTCAGTTTTAAGGTTCTTGAATTGGAATTGGATTGAATTGAACCTAATTCAGGTTTAAGGTTCAAAAGGTTGAATTGAACCTAATTTAGGTTTAAGGTTCAAAAGGTCGAATCTAAGTCAGATTTAAGACTCTTGGATTGGAATCGAACCTAAGTCAGATTCTAGGTCGAATGGAGTTTGAAATTGATTTTGAAATGGGCCTAATGGATCGTCAAACTTCATGTCTTGAACCATAGATTAAGGGACTGGGCTTAGTTGGTGGTTAAGAATTTGGACTGAATGAAGAGTCACAAGTTAACAAGCACATTGATTGAAACCCAAATCCAATTTATTCACTTAAGGTCAGGATCTAAGTGAACTATAGGTCGGCTTGGTTAAGTCTGATAGTGTACCATGCCTAAGAGTAGAGCTGGGTCCAATTTCACCACCACAACATTGGTGATGTATGGCCGAGATACCCCTTATATACACGCATCTAGTACACGTGCATACGCGGCATGGGCGGGATAGGACTTACCTTAGCCATGTGATCCATTAACCACATGCAACCAAGGTAAAATCCCCCCTTAAGGTGATCTCGAGCATAGAACATGCCCATATTGAGACAAGGTGCCTAGGACATGACCCTATTCGAAGGGTCACAAGCAAAATTCAATTGATTATGAATATGGAACTACGAGACTTTCAAGTCTGTCCACTCACCAAATGGTGATTATCCCCAGTGAAGTCGCCAAAAACTGTAGGGCTTCGCCCCGCCTTAGGAGGGGCGTGACCTCAGCTTCAGTGTCATGGAGTTGAGCCATGGAATCCGCATGTGAATGCGTTGGGGTGTGTCGTCGAATTGAGGGGATCGCCACCGTGCCTATATAGGTTATTCACGGACGCCCGAAACATTGGTGCCAAATTAATGGCCCCACGTCCAATCAAGTAACCAGTCGTGGGTTCGGGGACATGGTACGAATCAGATCTGTAACCCAATTCGCCCGCATGTAGCGGCCTCTACTCGGTCTCATTGTAGTTCCATAAATCATAACAATTGAATTCAAAAGAGCCTATTGAATTGACTTCGAAAGCGCACTAATTACTAGGTGGTTGCTATTATGTACAAGCAAGACTTCTACAATGGACAAGGCGATCACTTGATTGTTAGTCAATGTTAATAAGGTGCTTAGAAAACCGGTCGTCCATGATTATCTGACTTTAATGTGACAAGCGATTAAATTCCGGTCTTGTTTAAACAATATATACAAGTGTGGTAAAAGATATATATAAACAAGACATGAAAACAAAGGTTAGTGAGCATAATAATATGTATGTGTGTCCTCCTCACCTTGTCACTGCAAACAATCAAATTGTTAGAATAAAAACTCAAAGGAATCGCCTTTCGATTGAATTGCTAATTGAGACAAACAAACGCGTTAGTATTAACAATAACAATATGTATAATAATGAAAACCAAAAACCATGGAAACATTGAAAACATGAAGAAAATCCTACATATTTACATGAACGATTAAAAAGTGAGTTTCTACATTGTTTTAATTGAATTAAAACTCATAACAATGATTAATCAAATTAAGAGAGACAAAAGGAATTAAAAAAGAGTGAGAAATAGGTTTTTTGGTGAGTAATCTCAGATTTATACCCTTATTTCGCTTGTTGATTCGAACAGAATCGATGCTTTGAATTGAAAACGAATGTGTTTTGAGTGTTTTTTGAGAGAGAGAAAGAGTAGATGTGTCTCGGGAATTGTGCGTGTCAAGTGTCTCGGAGGTGTCAAGCTGTGTGAGCGTATGAAATGAAGGTGTCCCGGACTGAGCAAGGCAAGCAAGTATTTATAGGCACGAGGCAAAAACGAGGCAAGGAAACCCTGCGTATATACGCTGAAGATGAGCGTATATACGCAGGTGGGGAGCGTATATGCAGGTGGGGAGCGTATATACGCTCAACCTCAGCGTATATACGCTCCTTCACTTTCCATAAGGTTTTGCAACTTCGTATGGCAATGAATGAGCGTATATACGCAGCAAATGGAGCGTATATACGCTCCTGATGAGCGTATATACGCTCATCATCTGCGTATATACGCTCATCATCTGCGTATATACGCTCAATGATTTCGTATATATTTTCCAAAAACCTCGAAATATTTTGATTTCCTCCGATTTTATTCGTGATTTCCCTTGATTCGACGCACCTAGACACCCTTGCTCTCCAAGCAAGGAGTTCTAGAATGTTCTTAGAAGGTTCCACGTATTTCCGGAGTATTTTTCTAATTATTCATGTATTTTCTGCGTATTCTGCGTATTTAAACATTGCAAAATTCATAGAAAATCATAGAAAAATCAGAAAAATAATTTAAAAATACTGGCGGATTCAGAAAAATGTGACGGACACGATGAAAAACAAAAAGCACGAGAATCGCCAGCGTAACTTGTTTGAAAACCTTTGAGTTTATCGAGAAAACCGAAAGAAAATATGTTTGCCTTGTATGTGACCTTTACTCAATAATTCCGAGTACGACCTCACGTATTTCCAACTTTCGTGAGTTCAAAGCATCTTTTCTGAGTCGAAACAAACGCGAGACGCGGTATGTTTCATCACGGATTACTCATTTGGGGAGACACATTTTCAGGTGTCTACAACTAATATTAACTATGAGACTTGACTAAAAATGTAGTCAAAATATATGCACTATAATATTTTATTTTTTTATACGCTCTGATATGCTATATTTAATTACTGTATACTAATATTGACTATGTACAG